>JAGPOY010006693.1:4910-15062 GCA_018983105.1 Silene uniflora | reverse complement strand
TCTTGCTTGAAAACAACGATCATCTTTTGAAGTTGTACCTTCTTGGTCCACACTTCAAGCTTTATCTCTTGTTTGAAGTTATACCTTCTTGGTCCAAACTTCAAGCTTTACGTCTTGTAATTGTTCCTTTCTATAATAAGACTTAAGCACACAATTACACGCATATGTTTATAATATTAAGTTCACTACAAATCATTACTGTCATTATCAAAACAAATAGTTAGGACTAAAGGTCCAACACTTATTACAGTAGGTCTTCTTATACCGTTTAAGAATCACTCTACTACTTATATAGATGGGACAACTGTTTGTTAATTTCAATGCATTTTATTCTTATTTTATGTGTGATACTTGACCAGTCTTAAGCTTAAGAAGGATCACCCGTCTTAAATGAAAATTTGTGAACTTATTATCATCTTGATCATATTGTAGTCGCATTACTACAAATCTAATGAGAAAAGCATAAGAATGGGTGGCTATAAATGGCGTAAATACTTGTGGTTGTATGATCAGTTTGATTAGTAATGAAACGCAATGACGATTATGACAAATTTCATGATGTTTTACGCACACATTGATAAATTAAAGAGGTAGGTTATAAGTAATTTCATAGTAAATCCGTGTCAATGTACCAAAAAAAAAAAAAAAAAAAAAATTATTAAGCCCGTGTCTTTATATGCCATAATGCGACATTGAAATTAACTTTATTTGTTATACTGGCTAAGTATCTTATGTTAGTTGATATTCGTAGTTGATAAGCTAGCTGAAAAAGTTAACTTAATAACTGAGAAACTAAAATAAATGTCGAAAATTAAGGATTGATAATATATTAATTGATTGTGTTAAATATTTGCCATATAGGCTAAAAATGTACTGATATTGATAAAATCAGCTACTTTTGTAATATAATCTAGCTTATTTATTTCTCACATAGTCACATGCATGTACCTTAGACATTGTTTTATTTCATTTAGCTTATTTGGTTAAACACTTGTACAAAAATAATCACTATAGTTTTCCAAAAATTTAGTAAACACTTGTACAAAAATTTCAGCTAGATTATTTGGATAAACAATTATAAATAGTCTAGCTTAGTTCTCACATGTACCGTAAATACTTTAGTGAATACCTGTACAAAAATAAGTTGCCTGAAATTTCTATTATACAAATTACCTGTTCCATATTGAGATGTAGTATTTACAAATCGGGACTACTAGGGCACTAAAACTCTTTCTCGTGAGTTTTAACACCGGTGCATTTCCAAGATTCGAATACAAAAACTCTGGTTAAACTAAAACAACTCCTTACCCATCGATATAAGTATTCCTGGACAACGTACGTTCAACTATTGCAAACTCTTAACTATTTGCGCATTGTGTTACCTTGACAAATTGCCATAATCATACTATTTTTAAAGTTAACGTTATAGTATGTTGAAAATAAAATAATAATAATAATAAAATAAATTAGAGTTAAGACGTAGTTGTATGCCGCCCAAGCTTAGGTACGCTAGGTCAAATAAACAGGATTAAGGACACGAACGCAATTGGTTTACTTGAAGCAAACATCAATATGTTTGATGATCATATTGATTACAACATACCCCTTTTATCCTCTTACCATTAATCATTTTTTTTTTTGAAAATTAAATACTCCCTCCTATTCACTATAATTGCAACACTTTCCAGAAACGGATTATTCAAGTAATTGCAACGTTTTCTTTTTTGGTAACTTTTACTCTTATTTTATTCATTCCTCTCTCCTCTCACCAAACCCCACACAACTCTTTTACTCCTATTTTATTATTTTCTTTAATGTTTTGACCCCACAATTCTTTATTTAACTCATAATAATTCATCCTCTCTCCTATCACCAACCCCACACAACTCTATTACTCTTATTTTAATAATTTTCCTTAAATATTGTGCTCAACCCAAATGTTGCGATTATAGTGAATGGGAGGGAGTATTTATTATGCTATTCGACAATTATAAATGCCTTAAATTAAATAAAAATTTAGTAAAGCTGGCCCACATGCATGTTGATTAAGTTCATGTGGACGTGTTAAGAATTATGAATCATCAATCATAATAATATGCATGTAAATATGTAATTTGTCAACTAAATTAGTTGACAAATTACATATGCATAAATTTTGATGGTCATTCCTCACTATTTTGGGTATTTGAATGTTTTGTTTTGGAATCAATTATTTTCTTTAATACACAAATTCTTATTTACAACAACAATGAGAATAAAGTATGGTAAAAGTGTAAAACCATCCAAAGTAATACCTTTTTCGTCTGTAATAAGGATAAATCACTAGTAAATTCTTACTCATTAGGGAGTAAAAGATAAAATGGGAATCAACCTTTATTTTTTGAGGTTTTACTTTATTTTTGTTGTATTAGGTCTTTATAAATCGATATGATTAAGTTACTCACTAACTGGAGCTTTAGAATTGTAAAAATTGTAAACATGTTAAAACTGACATTATAAATGTGTAATATGTAATGAAATGTTCAATAGAGTAAAAACATTTTTATTCTCGTACAAGATAAAGTCAAATATATATATATATCTGAAATTTACCCCATACAAACTTTTTTTATCTAGATTATTCAATTAAGAAGTTGTCCATTCAATCAAAAAGAATTTCTTTGCTCATTAGTGAAATTTGACGAGGTCACAGTGATTATGTTTTTTTCGACTTAATTTTTTTCTATTTTTTTTCAACTGAGCTAATAGAACTGAAATTGAACTGAACTTATAGGAGCTACTTATGTAAACTATTATAGTATCAGATTATAATTTTACATTTTACAATATATTTAAAGTAAAATTTTGAAACTCAAAATTAAGTGAATACAATCATAAAAAATGAGAAAGAGCATAATATTACTCCAACCCTTCAAATCGATGTAACTTATAATGCTCTATCTTAAAAAAGATGAGACTGAAGCACTAGAATTTCACGAGAGGAGGAAATACATAGGAGTAGGACGTATCAAAATTCAGTGGGAGAGTTAAACGGAAGTTATTTAGAAGTAATCGTTCTCTTGATCATTTGAAAAATATGAATGTTTTGAAAAAAATCTTCGATTTCACTACTTCTATCTTATTTTATTTATTAATAATTTGTCCAAGGGAAAAATTTCGTACCCATACTAACCAATGTTGACTTTTTATTTGTGACGGCACTATTCTGTCACAAACTTGTGACCTCTTACAAAAAATAAGGGAAAGCGAGCGGGAGGGCAAGTGGAAGGGAAGGTCTGAAGCCCACAGCAAGACGAATTGCAATTTTATATGACTTGATGACCCCATATTAGTTTCCTGTATTACTATATATAATGTTGGAAGGATTTGGTCACCAATGTTGAAACTCTTTTCAAGTGGCTAAACTAGCTCGTGGAAAATCAAGGAGACATAAGTCCTCACAGGAAACAACTTGTGTTTACTCACAATTTCCGTTTAATTCCCGCCGCGGCACATCATCACCCTTCAACCCTACACAAAAGACACTTCCCTCAATCTCACCTTTCAATGCAACTCCATTTTATTATCTTAATTGCTCTAGTTTTTATCCGTGTCATTAATAACATTAATTTATACGGGTACTTCTTTTATTTCGCGAGATTATTTATTTACCTTTGTTTATGTTACAAAAATCAATGAAAATGAATGATCATTTGTAGATTATAGTTATTAGATGACAAGTGGATTAAGATGAGGTGGACAATTAAAGAACTAATGAAAATCATTCTTAAATTAAAATGGTAAATAAATGGGTAAAACACCCAAAAATGGAATAAGCAATCATAGAATTGATGTGTTGGAGTTACATAAAAGCTTCTCTTGTGTATGTTAATTAGTTGTTGTATATAGTAATATAGAGGTGAGATAAAAAAAACCAAATTGCATTTATGAACTATAATTGTAGCTGAAATAAACCAAATTAGAAAACCCTAAATTTCAATTCTATATCAGTTATATGTGTGTGTATGTGTGTTTGCTTATGTGTATTTTTATGTAAAACACTCAGAACTTTGCTTAGAATCACATTGTCAATTTATAACAAAAATATGAAATCTAGTTTCGGGTAACTAGATTAACTTGTAAAAACTGGTCAACCGATTTAAGAGCATGTTTGGCCTAGAGTATTAAAAATGAATTTTTGTTTTTGGAGCTTTTAATTTTTTAAAAGTAGTTTTCCAGAATCAGAAACATTAAATTGATGCTTCTGTTTTTATTGGCAAATAGATGTTATTTGAGTTTTTGAGAAATTATTTTTAACTTTTACATATATATGATGTGTTTGGCCAAAAACTGATTTTAAGTCCAAAAGCACTTTAAAAAGTTAGGTCAAACACACACTAAAACAGCTCCCGCCTTGATCTGGAAAAAAAAGTGTTCTTGAAAGTTGGATTTAAAATCCGTTTAGCAATTGGTTTTTTTTGCTCATTCCAAGTTATACACATATAACTATATACTGCACTTCTTATATACTCCTTTCGTCCATTTAATTTTAGTCATTTAGGTTTATTTTAACCAAATTTATAAAATCAAATAGAATGGAGTGAGCTAGTATAGTAGTATCCCCAAATCTGGCTCAATATTCCTCTTTAGAAATTATAAGACGCCTAGTGTTCAAAATTGTTTTTCCAATATATTATTTTTTTCCGATATAAAATCAATTAGAAGTCAAATTTTTTTAAAAAAATGTCATCCCCCTATCTATATCTATATATAAGTATAATAGAGAAACCACCTATACACGTGGCAGTATTCTATGCAAAATTTTCCCGCTCATTTTTTAAGAAGACTTTTCTTGCATATTTTACTATTGTATAAGTTATTTACATATTTACAAATATTGTTGCCTAAAATACAAATATATGAAATATGCTGTGAATGAGAAAAGTTAATGAAATAAAAATAACGTTTACGTTAATAGCTACCCCGCATTAGATTTTCGACAATCTTTTTCAGTATAAATCCTAAAAACTAGCCATCCCAGTTCAGTTTTTAATGTCATCTTTCCGCCAGCGTATTTCATATCCGTAATTTTTTTTTCTTTAAACTCTTTTTGTCTATTGATTGAATTTTTGCTAATAGATTTAGGAGTATTTGATTTAAGGTCATTAATTTCACACTTTTTTCATAGTTGTCTAAATTCATGTTGAGGTATTTATGGTTTTCTATTGAGGTGCTTTATAAAGTGTGTTTTTATTTTACGTTAATTCCATTTTTTTTACTTAACGGAAAGCCTTCATTCAGTATTAGAGACGGAAACTTTAACTATGTGCGTGTGGAGGTGTGATCGAGAGTAGGAATAAAATATAAGAGAGAGAGTATTTCATAAAATAGATTTGTATTATTGAATTTATATCAAGTAAAGATGAAAATTCAGTTATTCGGTCGGTTATGGACAGCATTAAAGCAGTTCAAGATACATTGATATGTTTTTTTTCAAGTGAAGTTTGGGATTTTATACATTTTAGTACTATACTGGTGGCGGTTTTATAATTGCATAAGGTACCCCTAACTTAAAAGACATAAATTTTGATTTTATATGAGAGTGTTAAAAAAATATATAATTTTCATTTTCTTAAAAAAAAATATATTTCACAATTATTTTTCTCTATTTTGTCAAGAAAAAGGCTTAGGTTTTTCTTTACAAAACATGTAAATATCTTGCAGTTTCTTGATAAACCAAATCTGAGGAACACACCATCAAGGAAAAAGTTAAAAACAAGCTTACGAGGGGAAAATATTAAGCCAAAACATTAGAACGAATATTTCCATTTTATTTATTTTTTAAATTTTAATAATTAAGATAAAGGATAATTTGATTTTTATCGGGTCATATTAAACTATTTTGTTATCCTATCATAAGCATGTCAAGTTAATATCAAATCAAAGATCATGCTAGGTCAGTTTCGGTTCGAGACAGGTTATTACGGTTCACTATGGCCCTTGATTTTGTTAAGGGTCACATTAATACTCTTTGAACATAATTATATATAACATAGAAGATGTATCTCTTTGAACATTATTATATATGACATAATCTCAATCTTTTGATTCACCTAAAAAAAGTAGAGATCTTATTTAATAGAATTTTTCATTTACTCCCATCAAATTAATTTTGTTAAAATTTAAAAGTCAATCTTTTATAAAAAGAAAACTTATTAAAACGTTTCAATATACAAGGAACTATATTACATTGTAGAGATCTGTTAATACAAGATAAATCATTTATCTTAAAAACAGTTATTCATAATAAAGAAAAAAGGGCTATCAAATAGACATCAACCGTAATTTAAAAATCTGCATCATATATGCCTTTAATATTCTAAAAGAGAACTACGAACAAATAATTCATATTATACGCTACTTTCATAATTAAAAAATATGTAGCATATATACCGTTTAATATTTGTTTCTTAATCTATAATAGGTAAAACTCGGGAGATTATCGAATCACCAAACATCCATATAAAATAGTTTTTACTGCAAAACTATTTTTAGTCCCACCATTGATGTCGTTATTCCTGATCATTCCATGGAGTTTGCATCGTTTAATATATATATTACTCAATAATCTGGATACAAGATACTTAGTTGATATGTTTATTCTTCGTAATTTTATATAATATGTCCAAAAACTTCTCCTTCATAATCTAACAATAGATATGTCGACATAGATGTTATTGGTGATCGAACTTAATGGAAAAGGTCCAGTATACTCGACTTGCAATGATAAACGTACTGTGCTAATTGAATTAGTTGTCTCTGAGTAACGAATATGTATTTTCAACTTTTATAATTTTCTAAGTACGACAATTATGAGTTCATATCTCAATTTCTCAATGAAATATTATTGCAAAAGTTAATCTAATTCACATTTTAACGTGTGCCTTTTGGGCACACGTTAGAAAAATCTTAGATAAAAAAACCTCAAAAAAAATTTCTAACATATTCTGTTACGTGGGGTCAAAAACTGTTTTGTACACTTTGGAAAAAACTAGGTGATCATATAGATGGCAAGCTACACAATTGAGTTTGACAAATCTAAACACCGTCACATTATTGTTATCCGATAGGCCGAGATAAAAGCTTTTCAAAGTATTTTGTATATTAACAATTTAACATGAAAAAAATCATTGAACTAACAGTTATTGTTGATGTAGATTTAAACCTATCTAATTCGCTTTGGTCGAAGATATTAGTGAATGGTGAAATACCCAAAGTCCGCAATTTCATAAAAATGTTTGCTCTTAAAATACTTTCTTTCAGTGGACAAATATTAACAAAATCATATCATAACTGAAAAAACCATGATTATTATCGAATTTAAATTTATATAATAATGTCTACACATGAAATTATGTAATGCATTTATACATACCCGTGCAATTTGCACGGGTTCTAAACTAGTAACTAAAAGAATAAGAGATTTCTGAAGTTTTCCCGCTCAAATGAAATATGCTATGATTGGCCCTCACACATTATCCATATTAATTAACTACTAAGCACCCATTAGTGAGATATTTTGATTTTATTACACATATGGAAATGAATTACTAATACGCATGATTTGATTATTCACAAAAAAAAAATTCACAATTCTTTTTTTTATAATTAAGTCATTAATCTCTATTTACTAAATGAATAGGTGAATTCGAAAAAAAAAGAACATACATCGGATGTACTATCTCCAACTTTTTTGTTTTTGAGCATATATTCTTTTTTTTTTTTTGAGCTTATTACCTCAAATTTTATTTGTTTTTGAGCATATGTGTTTTTTTAGTATACTAAAGTTTATAAATTAGATTTTAATTTTTTTTTCCGTTATAAGTCAAATTTAACTAAACTTATATGTAATGTGTTTAAGTGAATAAACTCAGAAACTTTATAATAAAACTCATAATTTTTAAAATAAAACTCAAAAACTTTATTTTTCCTTCAAAAAGCATCTTTTTAATTTTTAAATAAGGAAGCTACTGATAATTTAATTGTATTCACTAAATAAAGAAATTAATAATTATAATGTATTTCATTATATAATGCTTTTCATTAGAATTAATTTTTTCATAAATTATATAATTTTCAATAAACACTAAATTATACGGAGTAATATTTTATTGATGTTGTTATTTGAGAATGACTTGACTCATACTATGTAATAAAACTATAAACCGATTTGATCATTTTCATGACAAAAGAGAGAATTTATAAATTGGAATCATTACTTTTGTGATATCAAAAAATACATTTAAAAAAAATACATTTCAGCACATTACTCAATACTCTTAGATTACTTTTCAGTTTTAATTTTTTTTTCTTGAAACAAAATACGATAACGAGAAAAATGATCAACTAATGAGATACCACTATTATTATACAGTTCAATTTTACTCTTTTTTTTTAATAATTTACAGTTTAATATTTTTTTTTTCCATATCAAAATAAAATGACGTGAAATATGAAAAATTAATGAGGTATTAATTTAGCATGATTAAATAATAATAAAAATATAAAACTCTATAAATAACGAGGATTCATTGCGCGGGATCTAAACTAGTAAAGAAGAAAAGAAGAAAGAACTCACTGTACTAGCTTACAAGTTATATTCAGAACCCCCTTTTTTAATTTATTTTTTAAATAAGGTGAGGAGGATTTACATCAATAATTCTCTAATTATGGCAATTATGAGTTGGGATTTCAATCTCTCATGATATATATATTGATGTAAATCTTTCCTTAATTGACATCTTAACATGTACCCAATAAAGTCAACGTTGCTCTAGTTTAATCCACTTGCCAGCAGAAGAAAACTTCTAGGTGAAACTGTAATAAACCTAAATATTTCAACTAGCAAATTAGATAATTCCCCAAACATATATATGGAATTTAATTAATCATGGAAATCATCATGTTGATAATGTAAAGAATATATCTTCTCATTATTCGTTTCTATAATTTAGCTACGTAAATATTTGTATTTAGGAAATATATCGTTCCGTATCTCTTTGTAATTATGCATGTCTTGCGTAACAATCTTTGTAACCCTAGCTTAGCTCTACTCTATATATTGTACTCATCCTACGTTTAATTATTAATGCAATTCAATAATATTCAACCGTTATTCGTAATTCTATCATGGTATCAGAGCCTCGTGCTCTTGATAGAGGTTAAATCCCTCGGAGTAGATCCTATTTTCGAAAATCTACCCTCCCAAATCTCGACCCACTTTCGCTGCCTTCATCCGCGAATTGCATCAAACGTACACAACTCAACGCACCCGCTAATCCGCCACACGTGTCCCTTGATTAATTGATTAATCCCGTTTTTTTTTACCAACTAGTTGTACTGCCTTGTGCAATAATTCTATTTGGCTACACCCGACAAAACTGCACCCAAATTTTATTCCTTGTTTTCTCAACACCAACAACGTCAATACGTCATCCGATCAACCCATTCCGCCATCACAACAATTCACCACCGTGCCATCAAAATCGACCATGTCACCACCACCCAGTGGCGGCTATGGCGTGGGTGCAGGGGGTTCACCGGCACCCCCTTTGTTCAGAAATATTAATAAGTTAGTGTCAATAATGATCATCAAATGTTCAATGGTGTACTGGTTAGATACTTAGTTTGTAGTCATTTGGCCAGGAGTTCAAACCCCTATGACAGTCATTTTTCCACTTTTATTTATAAATTGTGTCCTTCATGCTTTTTAATGCCTAGTTTTTAGTCTTCGTTTCAATTCGTTCTATTATTATTGGTAGTTTCCTCAATTTTTCTATAAAATTTTTGTGAAGAAATTCAAGAGTTAGAAGTTGTAGGTTAATATCGTGACTTCAGTTTCCGTCGTCGAAATCATCGTTAAACTTTTGCACCCCCTATGATTAAGTCCTAGAACCGCCCCTGCCACCACCATTGTCACTCGACCTCAGAAACGACAGCCACCGCTGCTCCTTGTACACGCCACCACGAGTCTTCCCTGCACCACGCGCATAAACGAAATCGAAACACCTCCACTAAAAAAAAAAAAAACACGACCCGTCATCACCCGTCACAACCACCATGGTACCATCATTTGTAACACCCTCATAAACCAGGGGGCCTTTACCAAGGACT
>JAGPOY010006692.1:0-12753 GCA_018983105.1 Silene uniflora | reverse complement strand
CTTCTTAAACTTAGGCTTCCCTACAGTTAGGTCAGCTTGAGCCTTGCCCTTACCCTTTGCCTTGTTAGAAATCATGAGAACATCTTGCTTCATGCTCCCACTCAATTTCATATCCTTCTCGGTCTGTACGAGAAGTGAGTGTAGCTCATGAGGACTTTTCTTAATGTCATTCATGTAGTAGTTTGCCCTGAAAAGGGAAAAACCTTCATGAAGTGAATGAAGCATACGGTCAATGACTATGCTCTCACTGATTTTGCAATCAAGTGCCTCCAGCTTCTCGACATTCTCAATCATGTTAAGAATGTGTGGGCTAACCGGTTGGCCCTTCTGGAGTTTCGCTTCAAAGAAGCGACAGGTATGCTCATAAGTAACGATTCTCGGTGCCTTTGAGAACTCGTTAGTGAGCGTGGTGAAAATCTTGTTTGCACCTTGGGCAATGAAGCGTCTCTGCAAATTGGTTTCCATTGCAAAGATGAGTACGTTCTTTATCACACCCGCTTCCATAACGAAGTCACTATAGGCGAGTGACTCGTTAGCTCTAGCATTGGGGCCTGGGTTTGGCGGTATTGGCTCAGTCAAGTACTTGAGCTTACCGTCAGCAATGGCAGCATTCCGTAATGATGCCTCCCAGTCCGCAAAGTTGGACCCGTCATTCTTCAGTCGAGTGGACTGATTCATGTGGTCCATGAAAGTTTTTAGCCAGGATTCGCGTGAAAGTGTGGCACTTGGCATTGAGTTATCAGTATAGCTAGCCATTTGTTATAGCAGTATTATCAAAATAATTCGTGTTGTACACTGCGCGAAAGAAGAAATGAAAATGATAAGCATACTCGTCGTTTTAATATAAGTCTAATGGAAAAACTGCTTTAACATGTAGACTCAAACATCTATACAATTGACCTCCCTCAAGAATTGTATAAATGATCCCAAGACTCAATTTCTGTAAATTGATATGCCAACCTCTTGGCTAATTCTACTTTTAGAATTCTTGGTCGATAAATTTCTGTAAATTCTATCTCTTAGGCCATTATAATCACGAGAAACTCTTCGGACTATAATGTTGAGATAAAATAGGTCAACAGTTACTACTTACCCAACGTAGAAGGGGTCATATTATGCCTACTGACGAAGAAGGGATTCATAGTAGTTTGGCCTATAAAGACTAATCTCAATTTTAGTTTTAGAGGAAGATCCCATCAACGTTATTTTAGTTCATTTTAAGTGAACGAATATCTAGCATGCGTGAATGAATAAACTACGGTGATGGCTTAAAAGAGTGTGATATCCGTATGTCCATGATAACTAACATCAACCTATATGAGTCAATTTTCATGAGTTAGTAGGTGGTTTGGTTTTAGGCGGAATATGATGCATAAACTACCAAGTGATGAAAGCAATTAGAATGAAAAACGTAAAAACAAAGTCCTAGTGTGGCCTATCCTACCAAAAAGAACATAATACAACTTTGGAATCCATCCTTGGACCCGAGAAGCTTGTCTTGATGTTCCATCTTGGTCCATGTAGCGGGAGTGAGCCATCCGATCTCCATCTTTAGTGTTCTCAAAATTACATTTTAAAAATTACAAAATATAAATCTATTTACATTCTAATTTAAAACCGTAATTACAAAGAAAAACCAAAACGGAGATACGAGATCTCAAAATTACATCAAGACTATGTTTCCTTCATTACGAAAACATATACGTAAATAAATTCATTCATACATTCATCCAACATAAATAAAATGCATCAACTAAAGAAAAATATTCATTCGAGACATAATTCTGTAATTATGTAGATTATTTAATCCAAACCACCTATTTAAAATGATCAAAATTATGTGACAATTCCTCAATTATTCACAATAATTTCAATCGATCAATAATCCAATTTAATTCACATTAACTTGTAATATGAACTAATATAACCTTATTTTAAACTGCTTTAAAATAATTAGGTATCCTTCATTTGTGATCCTTTTCACAAACAAAAATACATTATCATTATAATGCTAACATCAACGGCCAAAGCAAAAAGGAAAAATAAACAGTGAGGCCATCTCGGCCGAGATGAACTTGTCACGGCCGAGACAGCCAGATTTCAACCATCTCGCCCGAGATGAACTTGTCTTGGTCGAGACAGCCTATTTTCAAATATTTTTTTTTTCTCGAAAATGCTTCGGTTTTTACCAAAAACGAAATGACAAAATATCATCTCGGTCGTGATGAATCTGCCACGGCCGAGAAGACCAATTAATGTGCATCTCTCGACAATAGCCACTCCATAACCAAAATGATAAAAACATTTTAAACTGATTTTTGTTTACTAAAAATATAAGATTGGGTTAATATCAACATTAAACAATTTCAACATTGATTCAAACTAGAAATTCAATTTAACCTATTAAAATGAAAATCTAAATCATGATTAAATCGATCATCCTTATTTTCGATTCATCACAATTGCTTTGAAACATGATTAAACCAATACAATTTAGCAAAACAAAAATCAAAACCCTTTTCCATTTACATTTTAATTCAATCCATATTAAATCAAAATATCTACAAATTCATCATATTGTTATCTTATCAAATTAAAACAACAATATGAACGAATCAAAATGGAAAAACAATCAAAAAAATAAAAACAGACTCATCTCGGCCGAGACAAAACCATCTCGGTCGAGACAGACCACTTTTTCAACCATATCGGCCGAGACAAAATCATCTCGGTCGAGACAGTCCCTTTTTGTCAATTTTTTCGTTTACAAATTTCATTTATGAAATCACATAAAATAATTTTGTGGCCTATGCTCTGATACCACTTGTGGGAATATATCCGTATATATCACCATTTCATTTTAGGATTATAACGAAATTAACATCATGTGAAATTACTTGTCATAAACGAAAAACATAAACGAAAAGGTGATTAAGAAATAACCTTTGGCCCTTGCAAATTCGGCCTAAGAACAGATATCAACGCGATATCCTCCTATTAGTTGCACCCAAGATGCGTCGAGACTATGCCTTACTTTGCTAGAAAAGAGAACTCAAATTACTGTTAATTTGAGAGGGTTTTTTTTTTTGATGAGAAATGTGAATAATCATGAGTTAGGAGAGAATAAGAGTCAGTCATATACTAACTTTTCTAACCTAACTAATTACCAACCAAGTGAGTAAAATAAGGAGATAATATCTCCTCATTTTGACTCACCAAAACCGGCCAAAGCTAGAGAGTAGGGGAGAGATTGGACTCTCCTCTTCTTCTTATTTGGTTGTTAGGAATATGTATAAAATGTGTATTTATAAATCGTCATTTTAATTTGTCATTTATCAACAAGTCCACTACAACCTTTTGTAGTCAATATTATTAATACTAGTCCGACAACATTAATAATGACAATATCGTATAATACATAAATTAATTATAAATATCGCATATTTATAATTTGCTAATTAAATATAACCGCTTATGTTTAATTATGAATTAACCGTTTAATTCATTTAAGCTTACATTATATACAGTCAATTAAATATAACCGTTTATATTAAATAACGAATTACAGTTAATTCGTATAAGCTATTATTATTTAATCTCATTAAATAATCGTCTCATCATAACATTGACTAACCGTTTAGTCAATTAGGCATCAATGTGATTATATTTTCATATCGTCACATCTCCCGAACACATCCTTTAGGTGTAACTTTTAGGGACCAGTTGATCACCGACATCTGTATGACAATAACGTCAAACTTCTAGCAAGCCAACCGTTATCGATAAACGTTAATCAACTGATTATAATACAAAGTATACCCTGTGAACCTATAAGAGATTTATTATGTTATCACACTAACTGTGGAGGACACATGCTCCAACAATTTTTCATGTTGGTTTTGCAGGTAAAGGATCACGTACTCAAAAGATTACATCTCAAAGTGCTTACATAAGAGAAAAAGGGTCGATCGAGTAACTTTTTATTCGATCGAGAAGAGAAATACTCGATCGAGGAAGTCAAGTCCTCGATCGAAGAGGAAGGGAGAGCAAGGGTCAGAAGTCGCTCGATCGAGGACCACAAGTTGGTCGATGGAGGAACCTCGCGTAGAAAAGTGCTCGATCGAGAGATCTGATTGCTCGATCGAGCAACTCACTGGCTATAAAAGGGCAGTTTTCTTCGATCCTCTTTATTTCTGCTCGATCCCAAATCTTCTGTGTTCTTCATCTTTAACCCTAATCCCTTTTTAATCCTTCCTTTTACCAAATCTTTGCCCAATTAACTACCACAAATTAATTACCCAAGAGTTTATCGCCTCAATTAAATCAAAACCCCCTTAATTTTCGTGTTTATTTTCGATTAATTTGCATTTTTCGAATTTCTGGGTTCATTCGAATTTTTTCGAATTCGTGTGATCATTGTTTGATTAATTGTTCGTTTTGTGGGTAATCTTCGACAAGTAAGTATCCTATGCTTTTATTTGATTAAATTCAACCCCCTTTCCTCTTATATGATGAAATTAGGGTTAGATGCCATTGTAGGATCTTGAGCTCAATTTATTCCGTCTTTTGATTGTTACTTGTTGATTATTGTAGTCATGGATGCTAACGTCGAGGCCACCGTTGTTAGTACGGCCGAGGGTGATCAGGCTACGTCGCCTGTTGTTACTATTCCTTAGACGGTTTCTGAGACCGTCCCTATTAGCGACGTTGTTGTTGTTGCTAGCGCTATTGTCGCGGTCGTGGTCACTGAGCCTACGCAGGTTGCCCCTACTGTTTCTGAGGCCGCGTTACAGACTGATCAGGCCACTACTACCTTGCAGTCTATTTTTGAGGCTGTTTCCGAGGCCACATTGCAGCGTGTTATTGAGCATGTTGCTGATCAGGCTACCACTACCCCTGCTGCCCCTATTATTACTGCTGATGTCTCTTCTTCTGTTTCTGTGCAGGGAAAGAAGTCGCCGGCAGTGTCACTTAGCCAGGTGGCTACGCCACGGGCTGTTGCAGCGGGTCTAGCTCCAAAAAGGCCTGTCCAGCGAGGGACTAGTGCTGAGCACCTCGAGCCTTTGGCCCAGCTTAGAGAGGTACATTTTGTCTCGGGCTCTCACCGTACTCGGTTAGAGCGTTTGTTGTCCTCTCACATGATTTCTAGTCGTTTTATTTCCAGCCCCGACTTAAAGACCCTAGGAATTTTTGACGATGTTTGTGCCTTGCTTAACGGGACGGGGATGTCGGGATTAATTACTATGCAGGGGTTTACTTATCGCGTTCCCACACTTGAATTTTTTAGCTCTTATGTTTTTGACTCCGATATGTATTCGGCTGACCCCTCTAGTGCTTGTATCACCTTCCGACTCTTTAATGAGTCGCATGCTTGGACTTTGGCCAAGCTAGGAACGGTTTTGGGCGTGGTTAGTGATGGCCCTAAGACACCTCTTAGGCAGTTAGTTAGACCTATGTGGGCTGCCCTTTCACACATACCATTCGCTCAGCGTAAGGTGGCCCACGTGCATTTGCGTGCCCCCCGTTTCTTTCTGCGACTTCTTGGTGAGTCCGTCTTTGCTCGACCGGAACCCAACAACGTGACCAACACTGAGCTATCTATTCTCGCAAGGTACTTAAACATTCATTATGGTACCCCGTTTGCTCTTAACATTGCCTATTTGATAGCTCAGCATTGGAACGGTATTGGTTCCAAGGTCACAGGAGCTATGGTTGGTGGCGGTCTATTTAGTAAGATCGCCAGCCACCTTTATCCCGACTTCCCTAGACACCATAGGCCTTACGACCGTGACGCCGTGATCAGTATTACTACCATGGTCGACTTTACTTGGCTTATGCGTTTTGACCGTCGGACATGGAAGATTTGTGGACAGCCTTCCGTAGTTTTGCCTTGTCCGACTCTACCCCGCCTTCTACCTTTACCCACTGTCGAGGGGGTAAAGCCCCCTCCACCTGTTTACCACCTACCGCTTGGAGCCACTCCTTCCTCTTCTACCAAGAAGAGGAAGAGGACTTCCCCGCAGAGGGAAGCTGGAGAGCCATCTGGTTCTCAGCAGGCTGGGACTACTGTGACGCCCACGCCTGTTACTGTGACTCCTACTCCTACTCCTACCCCTACCCCAGCTCAGACGGCCTTTCCGGCCAATTTTATTTGTCCTCCTTTGTTTGAGGCACCCGAGGTCCTAGACCAAAGGTGCCGTGATGCTTTGCTATTGGAGATCCGCAGGGACGTGGCCCAGATGAGACGGGATCAGGCACTAGCCCTGTTTCCTATTTACGAGGACCACATGAGAGAGGGGCGTCCCATTCCAGCCGGCTGGCCTCACCCGTCTTTCTACCGATACCCAGAGGGTGGGTACCCTCCACTTCCTTCTGAGTCAGATGAGGAGGTGGAGGAGACACCGGTAGCGAGGGCTATGAGGTTGCGAGCCGAGGAGGCAGCTAGGAGGGCAGCTAGGGAGGAGGAGAGGGACCTTACTTTTCGGGTGGATCAGGAGGAGGAGGCCGCGGGTGATGACTAGCTTCCCATATTTGTTTTGCTGCTGGTTTGGGGAAGCCGTCATTGTGAGTATTTCTGCTTTTCTTTTATCCATCTCTTTTATTTTATCGCATTTTCATCCCTTAGTATCATGTATTAGGCTGTGTACCCCTTTCCCTTGTTTGCTGTTAGTGTAGTTGGGAGCCAATGAGGACATTGTCCGATTGGTTTGGGGAGGGTAATGCATCCTTTTGCGTCTGCATTTGCATTTGTTTTTGCATTCACGTTTCCATTTCTGTTAATTTATTTCATGTTTTATAAAAAAATCAAAAATCAAAAAACAATTAGATTAATTTGCACGTTTATTTTTGCATATAGTCGAGTCGGATTGGAGTATTTACGATGATGATTTTGCACTATAAGTCAAATTTCTGCTATTCCTTGAACTTTCACGATTCACTAGCAAAACAAAAAGTGATTTCTCGAATTTTGTCTTGTAAATATTTTGGACAATTAGACTTGACTTAAAATTTTTGGCAACCTACTTATAATTTCTGAGGATTAGAGCCCAATAAATTGGTGTCATTCATGACCAATTTCATGTAGAAATGTGAGTAGCTACTCCTTGCATGTCATGTAACTCTAAATTGCACAAGTATGATATTTGATTGCTTATTGCCTGCACGCATGGGTTTGTGGTCGGTATCACGTGTTTAGAGAACTATTGCATTTTCCCTTTTCCCATTTTACCCCATTAACTCCACATTAGCCAAATCAGCCAGTTGCCCCGAAACTACAATCTATATTTAGCCTACCCTTGCTGAGCTAGTTAGTAATTTTGTGGAATATTTTCTATTGTATCGGATTTTGGCTCGTATTTCTTATTTTGGAGTGGGTATTTATGAAAAGAGGTTGACGGATGGAGAAAGTGCTCGATCGAGTGCTTTACTGATCGATCGAGCAATTTTGGATTTGGTATGGCCCTCGATCGAGGACCTATTCCACTCGATCGAGTGGTGTTGTCTTGAGTTTCCCTCGATCGAGTGGTTTACCTTACTCGATCGAGGGGTTGCCACTGTTCAGCCGAAAGATAAAAAAAGAAAGAAAAAAAATGAAATGAAAAAAAAAATCAGAAAAATAAGAAAAAAATAATAAGTGGCTGAAATTTTTATATTTACACCTTCTATGCTTATCTATATTTTACGAGGTGCATTATCGGTGGATTTTTGTGTTGTACTTGCCTAGTCATATAAAGGCAATGAGCTTATTTTTGATGATTGGAAGAGCGGGATACGTTTATCTATGGTTTTGATTAGGTTCTAGCTCAGCTATTTTACCTTCACATTCCCATAATTTGTTTTGCCCTTTCTTACCAATTAGCCTCACATTCCCATATTTTTGCAATTGTTCGGCACGTGACAGTCCTTGAACGGTGGTTGTGCGTGTGTACGGTAGCTAGAATTATCTATCATATTACATTGCATGCATGATTATGTCGGTCGTAATCTAGGTGAGCGACTATTTCTTCTTCTTTCTTTCACATATACATTTCCTTACCATTTGCTTGTTGAGAGAAGAGTGACCCGGGAGAGTCCGATTTTTATGAGTCTTGCAAGGTCGAACGTCCAATTTATTTTCAAGATATGCATAAATTTTGTTCACTTATGTGTTGAGCTTTGCGATGGTTGAATTGTGCATTAAACGGTTTGGAATTGACTTATAGCTAGCTCTGAGATTTACTCCTTTCCATTAGGTCCATATAGTTTCATTTAGTATTGCTTGAGGACAAGCAAAGGTTTGGTTTGGGGAAGTTTGATGCGTGCATTTTATATAGACTTTACGGTCCATTTTGGCCCGCATTTCTATGCATTTTAGGTGACTTTACGTGACTTTATGCCCCGAATATGATACTTTGTGTTTTCTATGCCATTTTGCAGGAATATGATGATAAGTAGCGAAAACCGACCCAAAACTGTCCCAAGTATGCATTTTAGGAGATGGAGAAAGACGGAGCGGAAACTCGTGACTAGGGGAGTGTGAAAAGCCAAGCCAAAAGCCTATTCTATCGATCATGAGGCTGGACCAAGAAGAACTGGTCGATCGAGTCCCTGCTGTACTCGATCGAGAAGACTGGAGGACAAGAAGACCTTGATCGAGCTGTCCTGTGCTCAATCGAGGGGTGGCCATGGAAGAAGTCCTCAATCGAGGAAGTCAAGTCCTCGATCGAGAGGTTTGTTGATGGAACTTGTTCGATCGAGAGCTTTATTTGCTCGATCGAGCAAAATAGTTGACGGGCTTCTTAAGTCCGTGATTAATTAGGTTTAGGAAGTTCTAATTTTGTTATAAATAAGGCTTGCACGCCATTATTCATATCATCGACTGTGAATTATCTCTTAAACCATAAACTTTATTTAGCTTTTACTCTTGCTTTCTCGGGATTTGTGCAATTAATCGGATCTTGTTCTTTACGCCGGATTCGCATCAATTGTATTGATTCTCTCCCTTTAATCTTTGATTTTATTTACTTGTGTTCTTGTTTTCTCTTATTAATCTACTTTGTTTATGCAATTTGTTAATTATCACATCATGTCTTCCGTTAGTTTTACAACTGTTTTTGTTATTAGCGCAATAAAAAGCATGAGTAGCTAAACCCCATAATATTTTAGGGTAAGGGAAGCCGTGATAGATGCATGATAGGATTGATATGTTAGGGTAGTTTCGAGATAAGAATTGTGCTAAGCAATATAATTGTCGTTTGGTTGATTGAGTGCACGCAGGAGACCATTCATTTAGTTAACCCCGACCTAGATCGAAAGATTGGAAGGGAAGGCTTGCTTAGTTACAATAGGGAATTCCTATAGGGCAAAATTCATTAGGATACCTTAGGGCGCTTTGAGACCGAAAGGGTAAAATCGTAGGTTTGAGACCGAAAGGGTATGACCTTGCTCTTCTCATCAGTAAATTGACCGACCTAATCAATCCGGTAGTGTAGATATCATGGTAGACCGAATCCTGAGATATTCCCCTTTTATCTGATTCACATATCGTATTTTCTGCTTAATTTCTCTTACTTTATTTCTCCTTCCTTTCAACTTTTAGTTTTAGAAAACCAATTTAAAAACCCCCATTTGTGACCTAGACAGATTAGATTTCAGATAGTAAGTTACCTCCCTGTGGAGATCGACCCTACTTCCATTAGCTGCATAGTTAATTGACTTAGGTCTATTTTTGGTGTAGTACGACTGACATTAGGCCGAATAGACAATATATCAAAATGAAAGTTTAAGATAGCAGCGGTTTAAGCAAAAGGGAGGCAAGGCATGAAACGGGTTTAGGGTTTTTTTGAGAATGGCACGGAGAGAATCAACAAAGCCATTGCGAGACCAATGCTTCAAATCATCAAGACGATCATGATAAAGACGGACATATTCCAATTGAGCAGTGAGACAACGATCGAAATTAAGAACCTTCATTGATAACGCCTTTGTCGCCTCAAGAACCAAAGCCACATCCTCTCTAATAGCTCGACCCGAGCCCATAATCACACCACCTTGGCTTGTCAAATTTGCCACGGAGATCGACTGTTTAACCGACTCATGAACACACGAATCTACAACCCGTCGAACTGCCTCAAACCGTTCTTCCAACTCTGAGAATCGTGCTAAAACAACATCATTACCACGACCAATAGAAACCGGGTTCAAAACTCGTTCACTACCTACACCCGAGACTAATTTCTCCATCATCTTAGTTTGATTTTCCATAAAAACACGCATGTCGGACAGAAACACATCCAACTTAGTTTCCAATGCTTCCACACCATCCGACTTTACAACAACATCACCCTTGACCCGAAAGACCAACTCAGGACCAACCGCAGCAATTTTCATATACTTGAGATATACATCAAACATTTCATCCTTAACCAAAACACCATAACTTTCCCTAACAACGACACCCTTGCTTTCCAACAAACGAGAAATCCAAACCCCGTAAGGTAAGTCCAAAGTAGTATAAAACTTATCCACGGAGGCTTGAACACTCGCTTGTACAATACGATTAAAAATGAGTAAAGCAAGATTAACTCTTTCACCTTCCAATAGACGATAAATTAAAATTATCTCATAGATACTGAGCTTATCCCTACCACCGCGACGAGGAACAATCGTATTCCATAAGCAATTAAGTAGAAATTTCAATTTTGGGGAAAACGAACATGTGAGCACTTGGCTCGTTCCTGTAGCGGCAGGATCATAAGATCGCTTAATCAGCATCTTTTCCTCATCCGAAATACCAGTCCACTCCCTACTCGGGTTAATCTCAACCCCATCATCAGGGATTGAAAACAGAGTACAAAACTCAGAAACCGAAATAGAGATAGGAGTACCATTTACTGTTACATGCAAGGAGTTTTCCCGAAGAAAAACAGAGGCAAAGAATTGCAACACCTCGATGGGATAAACTGGACCCGTAAAAGCACAAATCTTGGTCCATCCTTGAGTATTTAGGATCCCACCAAAGAACTTAAGAGCCTCGATTTTGTTGTACCATGCCGGAGGGTAAGCGCGGCCACCATGAATGTGATAACGAAACACGTTATTAACACGCTCTCGTTCAGGCTTTGTAAGCCGTAGCTTATCCAAGCCGGCAAGAGTAGCGTTGGGCATGTACTCTTTAAACAGAGGTCGACGAGGAACATCCCGATCAATATATTCCTGAACTTCCTTATTAACATCGTCTTCATCAATAGCCAGACCTTTCCCTTTGTTCAATTTGCGACTCTTTCCGTCAAGAATCGTCTTATCCTGACTATGAGAGGGTTGGGATTGGCTTGATTTTGGTTGTGGCGGAGTGGTAGACTTAGGTTGATACCGCTTCTTGGATGGTGATGTGGGTGGCTCGGTTTTGGAACTCGACCGAGTTGAGAAACGGGTTTGTGGGGGAGTCATAATTAAAAAAAGGTTGAGTGTGAGATGAATTGTGATGGTGATTGATGAGGGAGGTTGAGTATATATATGGAGAAAGTAAAGGTGTTGGGGTAAGATTAGGAAAGTGTAGGTTGGGTCAATGATTTCGGTTTTACCGAAATCTTGTGATAAGATTTTTTTTGTTTTTAGATTAGGAAAGGATATGTGTTGAATGATTTTATTTGGCAAAGATTATATTTGATAAAATATATACATATAGGAAAGTGGAAATTTACCAAATTTTCGGTTTATACACAAACATAAAATATAATGACTGACAAATAGAGAATTTTCCGTAAAATAATAATTATTAAACATAAATAAACGTCCAACGAAAAATACGGACAAAGTCATACAATCTCGTCAACATCTAGCCAGCCATATAAGGAAATAAAATATTTGTGACAAGTTTAACTGCCACCGATTAAACCAATTTCCAACCGTAAAATCTCAAAACGTTCTCTAGCTAACGCTTTGGTAAAATTGTCAGCCCATTGTTTTTCAGTACTACAAAATTCAAGTCGTATGTTGCCCTTATCTACATGATCTCGTAGAAAATGGTGTCTGATATCTATGTGTTTGGTCCTCGAGTGCTGCGCGGGATTTTTGGATATAATAATCGCACTCGTGTTGTCACATAAAATAGGAATACAACCTACGTTAACACCATAATCACATAATTGTTGCTTAAGCCATAAAAGTTGAGAACATACCTGTAATGCCCCGTAATTTGATAATAATTTATATGAATAATTTACGTAATTCGAATAATTAAATAATTAATTAATCGTATTTTATTATAACATTGCAAATAAGACGAGAAAGGTAAATAATATAAAATGAAGGAAGTATATTGAGTTGTGTGCCATGGCTTATGGCCAGTTGGTAATTAAGTAAAGACGGGTAAATAGTATGTGAGTCAGGAATTAATTAAATAAGTATTTCGTAATTAGAAAAGGAGCGGGTTTCGTAAAATGGGTCGGATACCAAATTAAACCTAGACTATATAAACATAGAAACCCTAACCCTACACATATTCATGTCGTGGAAGAGGAGAATGCAGCCAGAGATCGTCACAAGGTAAATTCTTAACTACTCGCCTTAAGACGAATATAACTTGTTAATTAGACCGCTATATGACGAACCTCGGATACCGTTGTGACCGTGGGATGGCAGGGATTGACTAGGACCCGTCGTTGACCACCTTTGACCGACGGGAAGGGGGTATTCGAAGGGGTTTCAGGTGGTGGTTGTGGCGTTGTCTTATGCGTTATATAAATTGTTTTGAACCTATATTCAA
The DNA here is from genome assembly GCA_018983105.1 of Silene uniflora. NCBI lineage: Eukaryota > Viridiplantae > Streptophyta > Magnoliopsida > Caryophyllales > Caryophyllaceae > Silene > Silene uniflora. Next base: position 8 of record JAGPOY010006692.1, on the reverse strand, counting down.
TCGTGTTT
>JAGPOY010006691.1:0-10152 GCA_018983105.1 Silene uniflora | reverse complement strand
TTAAATCGAGAGATCAATGAACCATTCTATGATTGATGATACTAATGTCGAGAGGCGGGTGTCATCGATCTAAACAATTAACAATTTTATTACATCTCTTGTTACCTTATGCATTCACTTATTTACATGTTGAACCGAGTTCCTAGATGCTTTCTTTTATTATTGTTTTAGTTTATTTACAATCACAAACCAATCAATCAATCGTTCAAACCGACTAAGATATTGTTCACCCCATAACAATTAATTAATAAACAACCGAGCTCTATGTGGAATTCGACCCCTATATACTACATTTACTTGTTGTACCAATAGGGTATTTTTGCATAGGTGTGCGACACCCTATCAGTTACCTTGTCTTTTATTTATAAATTACATTTATAGATTTATATATGTATTCAATTTAATGAGATTGAGCAAGTTTATTGCAATACGATTTAAGAGAAAATTGCATATATAAACAGTTTAAAATTTGAGTGATGTAAATTTTTATTTGTCGTTTAACCTATTATAATTTTAAAAATTAAAAGGTCAATGTTTAATGTTTATTATGTTATTATTTGCCCATAATATTTCAAATTCTTTATTATTTTATAATAACGTAGAATTAGAATTATTTGATAACTGTCTGAGACTGAAGTCTAAAGTCTGAGACTGCTTGCTAGCTGTCTCGGGTAACAATGTACATGGTTTTGGACTTGGCATGACATTAGACCAGCAGTTTTTCTTAAAAGATTGTTTGCCAATTGTTCTAGTTTCTTTTCCTTTTTGGCATCTGCAATAAGGTTTGAGGTAAGTGAATTTCAAGTTCACGTAAATTTGAAATCGCGGCTTACCCTTTGAAAACCCTTAGGTCCCTCACCCATCAATTTGTTTGGATGCCAAAAGAGAAGGGAAAAGCAGGGCAGAGGGTTAACTTTGATTAGGCTTGTAGATGAAAACTGTCGCAAAGAAATTTTTTATACCTCCTATCCGCCGCCTCCATTTTCTTCAAAGTTCTCTATCAAAACGAAGTTTTAATTAATTTCTACCGTCAAGCTTAGACATCATCAGTAGTATGGACTGGACAGTAATGGGGTAGATATATGTACGTTGTTGACCATTTCCTCTCACGAAATACCCATGAGATGTGAGTGAGGGAGCACATGGGGGGTGTCCACCTTGTCCCCTCTACCCATTTCCTCTCACAAATTACCCGTTGCAAGATCCGACCCGTCTTCAGCAAGACTTTTTGTTTGACACAAAATCTCATTGAAGACACACCATATCCGTTTGTATAACAAGGAAGTAATTGATTTTGTGATTGAGATGTGTTTATCACTGATTAAGACCTATAACCAAAGCAAAATGTTGTTAATTCTGTAATCGTTAGTTCGTTCTAATAATGCTTTGTTGCTATCGTGAGATATGATTGAATGTAAATAAACAATAATAAGAAGACACCAAGATTAGGTGACGCGGAAAACCCAATGTGGGAACAACCGCGGGAGGGAGACGGTATCCCTCCAAGGTTTTCACTATAATTCTTCCTTAGCACGAGTACAATGTATACAATTCTTATGCGTGAGACTTAGGGAGATAAACATGGCGTATGGCTGCGTAATAACGTGTAATACTGAAAAGTGCATAATTTATAGACTTTTATCCCCTATGTTAGCTCTAATTTACATGTTATTTTGCACTTATCATTAGTGTTTTGATCTAATATTAGTATTTCTAGTGTATTTTGTGTATTGACATGTTTTGTAGGTGAAATTAGCTTAATGAGCTAAAATGACTACAAAATGAGCTAAAATGACACACTAGAAGACTAAGGCTAAGAAGAGTATGGAATATGGACTTGCTTGAAGAGTTTATTTGGATTTAAGTGGGAAATGATGGACCAAAATTACAACTAATGTTAAATGAAGAGGTCAAGCCCACACACAAGTCAAGCAAGCAATGAAATGGTCAAGAATTGAAGCATTAACATTAATAATATGGAATGGACCAACTAATACAACATTTTAAAAAAGTAAAGTCAATTCCATATTATATTTTGTCAAAGGAAGTTAAGGAGTAAAGCATACCATATGTGGAGATAATGCATGAATTGAAGGTCATTTACCGGGTGAATTAAGAGGGCATTTAACATGAACATTGGATGCCAAAGCAATTAAGAGGAATTAACACAAAATACTCGGAGAGCCACGGTCCCGATCGGGTCCATGTGATCCCGATCGGGTCCATGTGATCCCGATCGGGACGACCAATTTCTATGCACTTTTGCCTCTTCAATGCTCGTATGCGTTTCACCCCCTATTCTACTATAAATCGGAGGTGTTGTACGACTCATTGGGCATCTCTTTTACATCCTTTCTTTAGCTTATTCTCTCCTTTTCTCTTGTCATTTTCCTTAGTTTAATTTACATAAAAGTTCTCTTATAATTCTCTTGTAATTCTCATAATAGTTAATCATTCAATAGTTAACATTTCCATTATAATTCAAGCTCTCTTTTGGGTTTATGTTCTTCTATTTAAGTATTTGTTCTACCATTGGTATTGTATTTCTCTCTTTATTTTATTATTGCATTTTCATTATGTCATTTACATTATTGTTTATTAGTTTTAATCTTAATATGAGTAACTAATTCTCTAGTCTAGGGACTAGGGGAGACATGTAATAAAAAGTGTTTGCAATATGACATAATTGGTAATATAAGATGTTGTTCATATGTTCCTAGCACATGCTCTTTTATGTTCATATTAATCGATGACTAAAACGCGTAATTAATCGTTGGTTAAATTGCTCGTCCTAAAAGTCGAGAGGCACAGGATTTAAAGTAGAACATTTGCATGTTGTTAATAGAGTAACCTAATCATATCGAGAGATCAATTAGACTATTCTATTTATATGTCGAGAGACGGGTGTCTAAGCTCATAGCAATGAACAATGTTTTATTATATCATATTAGTCATATGCATTCACGTTTCTTACATGTTGAACCGACTTCCCTAGATGTTTTTATCATTATTGTTTTTATCTTAATCATCAATCAAACAACAACTCGTTAAACCGACTAGATAGTAAAACTACCCATAGCATTTTAATAAAACAACCTAGCTTCCTTGTGGATTCGACCCCTAGAAATACTACATTAATTTGTTGTACCAAAGGGTATTTTTGTTAGGTGAGCGATAGCCTATCAAATACTCTGTCCCCCATTCCTTTGATGATTCACTTGCTTTTATAGTGTAGCTCCTCATCTAGGATTTCCTAACTTCGTCTTCAAGACTTCCCATAAGCGATGATCACCAAATATTTCCTATTCGGGTGCTTGGTATATTTGGCCTTGATTTCTTTCCAATTCCCGCTCTTTCCTTATTGCGTTTATTCCTTATTCCGTGACTTCCATAATCTGCTGTCTGAACTCTGCTATTTGATCCGTCTGGAATATCTGATGCTGAGCTGCTCTGTCGTCTAAATTTGTCTGGTTCCAGGCTGCTCTGTTGCCTGAGTCCAATATCGGATTTTTCACCCAAACAGTTTGCCCCAAATTTCTTGCGTAACACATTTCCATGCTGTTGAGCGGGAAATTATTAGGTTAATTCAATTTTTGTTCTTCCCCACGCAACATTCAACCAACCCCATCATTACCTCTTTTCATTAACTCCGGCCGCCTCTTTCTCTCTCCTCAATTCAAATCATTTTCAACTCCCTCTCTTCTCCTTCTCTTCATCTTCATCGCCTTATTATTCATCATCTTCCTCAGGTAACCGCTTTTCTTTCTTTTTCTTTTCTTTACCTCCTAAAATGGTGAGACGAAATCTTCGACACTCCGCTTCTTCATCCTCTTCCCCAATTAACCTTGAGCCCGATGAGGATTTTCCCTCACTAGGGATTTTAAAACATCCACATGACTGTGATTCGATCCTCACAACCGCAGACATCCCTCTAATCAAAAGTTTTCTTAGCCTTGGTGACGAGGTGGAGATTCACATCCCTTTGCCGGGACAGAAAGCCGACTTCTTCCGCCATGAGTGGATTTGTCTTTATCTCTACCCCTTCACCATCGGTCTGAAATTCTCATTTCCTCCTCTGGTTCAAGACTTTATTCACTCAAACCGTTTTGCTGTCGCCCAAATAAATCCCTATGTCTGAACCATTTTACTGTCCACTCTTGCTCTGAACAAAACCCTCGGGGCCGATATCAGCCTTGAAGATCTGGCACACCGGTTCTCGTGCCGTTCTCTAGGAAAAGGCCAGTTCACCTTGAGGTTGAGGGATGGTTGTGAAAACTTTCTAGCCATTCCTTCCCAATCAAAGAATGACGACTGGTACCAGAAATTTTTCTACCTCAAGACTGACTGCCTCGATGCCTCTACTGACTACATCTTTGAGAACTGGGTTATCCGAACAAGTATGTTTCTTTTCTGTATCTTGAATGCTTCATTATTCTGCTTACGTGCTTACCCTGATTCTGCATGCAGCGCCGATCCCATTGCTGAGATCTGATTGTGAAGAGGCGTATGTTGCCAAGTAGTTCTCCATCCCTGCTAATAAGAGGAAGTTTCCTGATCTCCTAGCTGGTTTTGCCCCTCTAGTTTCCTTTGCTGTACCGTCTCCTGCAAGATCAATGGTCTTAGGTATTCTTCTGAGTACTTTATTCTTTTCTGGTGATTGTGGCTTCAGGCGTGTTTGGACTGATATGCCCCAACTTTCTGGTAATATGTAGCACTCCCTTTAATGCCCTGCACTTCTTAGTTGAAAGCGCCAGGAAGAGGGCTGCTGGCAGCACTTCTTCTGCTCCTGCCTCTAAGAGAATAACAACTGAATCACCTGCACCCCAGACGACTCCTCGAGTGGGAACCGGGGCGACTCCGCGTCCTGCGCCCCAGGCTGTTGAAGTAACTCTTGTGGCTCGGCTAGAACCATAGCCTGGTGTTGGGGAGGAAAAGGATTATTGTTGGGATGGATTGGCTGGATAGACACAAAGCTAAAATAGACTCTCATCAAAAGAAGGTGACATTGAGAGGTCCTAAAGGGAAGAGTGTGTCTTACCTTGGGTTTGTGGTCAAACCCAAGTTCAAGTTGATTGCAGCTATGACCCTGAAGTCTTATTTAAGGAAGGGATGTCCAATGATCCTTTGCCACATTCGGGATAACCGATCGGAAACACCGATAGCAACGGAAATATCGGTTGTGGAAGAGTTCGCGGATGTCTTTCCTGAAGAGATACCGGTGTTACCACCGAAGAGAGATATCGACTTTACCATCGACTTGAAGTCGGGGACCGGACCGATTTCTAAGGCTCCATACCATATGGCGCCGAGAGAACTAGAAGAGTTTAAGAAGCAATTAGAGGATTTGTTGAAGAAGGGGTACATTAATATTAGACCAAGTGTATCGCCTTGGGGAGCACCGATCTTGTTTGTCAAGAAGAAAGACGGTAGCATGAGATTATGCATCGACTACCGGGAGTTGAACCATGTAACTGTGAAGAATAAGTATCCGTTGCTAAGGATTGATGACTTGTTCGATCAACTAAGTGGAGCTAGTGTGTTTTCAAAGATCGACTTGAGATCGGGTTACCATCAGCTGAGAATTAGTGATGAAGATGTGCCTAAGACAGCCTTCAGATCAAGATATGGGCACTACGAGTATGTGGTGATGCCTTTCGGATTGACTAATGCACCGACGGTGTTTATGGACTTGATTAACCGGATTTTCAGTGAATTCTTGAACCAATTCGTCGTAGTATTCATTGATGATATATTAGTCTATTCTAAGACCAAGGAGGAGCATGCAGAGCATTTGAGGTTAGTTTTGCAGAAATTGCGCGACAAAAATCTTTATGCTAAGCTGACTAAGTGCGAGTTTTGGTTAGACAAGGTGGATTTTCTAGGTCACATTATTTCAAAGGAAGGTGTTTCGGTTGATATATCCAGGTAAGATTTCGACAGTGTCGAATTGGGAAGCACCGAAAAATGTGGTAGAAATTCGGAGTTTCTTAGGTTTGGCAGGTTACTATCGGAGATTCGTAAAAGATTTTTCAGCAATAGTGCGCCTTTGACAACATTGATGAGAAAGGATACGAGATTTTGCTGGGATGAGAGCTGTGAGACGGCGTTTCAGACTTTGAAGGAACATTTGACGACAGCTCATGTCTTAGCATTGCCGGAAGGGAGTGAGAATTTTGAGGTTTACACAGATGCTTCGAAGTAAGGTTTGGGTTGTGTTTTGATGCAGAATGGGAAAGTGATTGCTTATGCCACGAGGCGGCTGAAACCATATGAAGAGAACTATCCGACGCATGATCTAGAGTTGGGTGCTGTGGTTTTTGCTCTCAAAATCTGGAGACATTACCTCTACGGAGCGACATTATTCAAGGTGTTTTCAGATCACAAGAGTTTGAAGTACATCTACACCCAAAAGGAGCTGAACATGAGACAACGGAGATGGATGGAGTTGATTGATGACTATTATATGGAGATATTGTATCATGAGGGGAAGGCCAATGTAGTAGCTAACGCGTTGAGTGGAAAGAGTGTACATTCCTTGTGCACTCAGTTATCTTTGATGCAGCTAAGAGATGAGGTAAGAAAGATGGGAATCCACATGATCCGGAAGGGAGATGCGATTAGTAACTTGGCAGTTGAGCCAGAGCTTTACAGCGAGATTCGAGAGAAGCAATTGGTTGATCCCAAGATCATAGAGTGGAAAGAGAAGCTGAATGATACCGAGAATTCGAGATTCACCATTCATGTTGACGGAAGCCTTCGTCTCGACGGACGATGGTGTGTGCCTAACGATGCCGAAATAAGGAAAGCAATTATGATTGAAGCTCATTGCACTCCTTATTCAGTTCATCCGGGTGGTGATAAACTTTACAGAGACTTAAAGAAGACCTTTTGGTGGCAAGGGATGAAAAAGGAGATTGCTGAGTTTGTTGCTAAATGTTTGACTTGTCAACGAGTCAAAGGTGAACAAAGAAGACCACAAGGATTGGTACAATCGCTTGACGTACCTGAATGGAAGTGGGAATCTATATCCATAGACTTCATTGCGGGATTACCGAGGACTCCGCAGGGTAATAACATGATTTGGATGATAGTGGACCGACTGACGAAATCAGCTCACTTTATTCCAATGAAAGATACTTGGAGTAAAGTTCAGCTAGCTACCGGGTATAGGAAGAATGTGGTACGACTGCACGGAGTACCGAAGGATATTGTATCGGACAGAGATGCGCGATTCATATCGAAGTTTTGGCAAGAGTTGCAGGAATTGATGGGCACAACCTTAAAGATGAGCACAACATTTCATCCTGCGACAGACGGCCAAACTGGGAGGACGATAAAGACTTTGGAAGATATGTTGAGAGCTTGTGTGATGGAGTTTGGTGGAACTTGGGAAGAGCGACTCGACTTGATTGAGTTTTCATACAATAACAGTTACCACACAAGTATTGGTATGGCACCGTTTGAAGCTTTGTACGGAAGGAAGTGTCGTAGTCCAGTTTGCTGGGACGACAGTGCTGAAGTTGTGGGTTTAGGACCGCAAATGGTACAGGATATGGTTAAGCACATAAAGATGATCAGGCAAAAGATGAAAGCAGCTCAGGACCGACAGAAAAGTTATGCAAATCCGAAACGCAGACATGTGGAATTTCAGTAGGGTGACAAAGTTTTTTTGAAAGTCTCGCTGATGCGCGGTGTTATGCGATTTGGCAAAAGAGGGAAGTTGAGTCCGAAGTACATCGGACCCTATGATGTGTTAGATCGAATTGGCGAGGTAGCTTATCGACTTGCCTTGCCAGCTGCGATTGATAGAGTACACAACGTTTTTCACGTATCACAGCTAAGACGGTATAATCCTGATGCGTCGCACGTGTTGGAGCATGAGACTATTGAGTTGGATGAGACCTTAACTTATAAGGAGCTACCGACAAAGATTTTGGATCGTAAGATTCGAAAAACAAGGAATGGTGAAACTGCTATCGTGAGAGTGTTATGGTCTAATCACGAGATGAAAGAAGCTACACGGGAAGCTGAGACAACTATGCGCGAGAAGTATCCACATCTTTTCGACGAGGTATGTTTGGTTACGAGGACATAACCTTGTTCTTTTAAGGGGGGTAGGAGATGATCGCATAGTGTTTTATAGGTGTTTTAAGCTTTTATGTTGTTTTTATAGAGTTGGTTGGAGTAAGTTCCGAGTTACAAGTATTGCATGTTGTGTCATATTAAGTGTCGAACCATATGTTTTGTCTTTGTTACGGGTATGAGTTGAACTTCGGGGACGAAGTTCATTTCTAAGTAGAGAAGACTGTGATACCCCGTTTTCTGCTAAGGGTCTACTCGGCTGAATAGAGTGTCTACTCGGCCGAGTAGACGTTGTGACCTGGTGGGCAGTAGTTCTGCCGAGTGTGTACTCGACCAAGTACAGGAACACTCGGCCGAGTATCGAGTACTCGACCGAGTAACACTGTAGCTCGACCGAGTATGTCGGATGGGTTAGGCGGACCGGTTTGGATTAATTAGGAATGGTTTGTTATTATAAAAGAACAAGTGACTTCATCAGATACAACTTTACGTTTACTGCTTTCACAAAACCCTAAACCATTCCTAATTACTTCTGGGTCAAGAGAGAATCCGGATCTTCACTTTCCGCCGACGCGATCTCGCAAGTTTTACTAGATCTACTTATCGTACTTTGTAATTATGATTGAGTCAGTAAGTTTACATAAAAGCATGATTAGGGAACTGTATGATTGATTGATTGTATGTGTTAGGTTGTGACTTCGTAGAGGAGCCCTTTTAGCCGATTGCTTGCTTGTGCTTGTGCCGATTTGCTATCAGATAGGGTTTCCCTACTCAGTAATTCATGTTGTGACGATAATGTATTGATTTAACTGTTGAGGCTGATTACATGATTAAAGGCATGATGTGATTTCTAGTATTGATTATATTGCATGAATGCCACGGCTGAAAGATGGTTCCGGCTGAGTGAATCCAATGTTGGGAGATGGTCCACGCCCTTCGATCGCTCCTTGTGACTCCCATCACAAAGAGGATGTGCACATTAATGAACCTAAGGTATTCACTTGTTGCGATGAGTGGCTGCGGTGACGAGGCTGTGTCACTGGCTGATGGATACCTGTTGCGATGGGTATGTTAAGAATTGTGCCTTGAATTTGTGTCGAAGACGGATTAAGCTAAGAGAGGACTAAGGAGCTAAAACGAAAAGTAGAATCCAGGCATGTAAGCGGGTCGCGCATGATTCTGGATATGTTGTGGCTTTGTGCTATACTCTCACGTGTTTTAGCTAGCTTAGGAAAGTTAGTGGGGCTACTCTCTTCCTTTCCTATTTAGTTGACATGTGACGTAAGTGCTACGTTTCTCGTTGTTAGTTTCGGTAATTTGTATTAGGAAACTAATAATATTCTTATTAGTTTATTCTTAATTAGACTAGATATTTACCCGGGTGGAATAAGTATATAAAGACCTAGGTTTTATTCTAGGTTAATTAAGAGAGAGATTTGAGAGCACAATAAAGAGGGTTGATTTGTGAGGTTCCTTCTGAAGAAGAAAACTCAGTTTGTTCCGGGCTCTATTATTGCTGTTCGTCTGTCTTTGAAGATCGAAGGAGTTTGTTCAGATCTTGGTAGGCCTCAAGATTATTTGTCCTTCGTCTTATTGGGGTAGTCTCTTTTGTTCCTTTGAGACTACTATATTTGTTGGTAGAATAGGGTATACTTTTGGCTCATATTGAGCGCGTGTGTACCGGTCTACTGTTGTACTATTTTCTCCAGATAGTGAAATTTGATCTCCTCGCAGGGTGGACGTAGCCAGTAATTTTACTGGTGAACCACGTAAATCTTGTGTCAACTTTATTTACATTCGTTATTTATTGTTCTTATCACCGCGTATCAATTAACATTTACACTTACATTCCTGTTTACATTTACACTTCTAATTTTTTCCTTGTGCTAACACTTTTTTTGTGCTAACATTTACACTCATAAAATAGTGTAAATGTGTAAATGTGAACAAATTGTTACTTCTAATTTTTACATTTACACTTACAAATTTGTTCACATTTACACTTACACTTCTTAACATTTGTACTTTCCTTGTGCTAACATTTACACTCATAAAATAGTGTAAATGTGT
>JAGPOY010006690.1:0-10153 GCA_018983105.1 Silene uniflora | reverse complement strand
AGAAGAGGGGTCTTCCGCATGCACACTTCTTAATCATACTGAAACCTGCATATAAAATACATAACCCAAGTGACTTCGACAAGTTCGTCTGTGCAGAAATACCATCAGAAAAGGATGCAACGCTACGAGCCTCAGTGCTAAAGCACATGATGCATGGCCCATGCGGGAATTTAGATCCAACTTGTACATGTATGCATCATAAAAAGATGAAAGGGCATTGCAAGTATGGGTATCCCAAAAAATTTACACCAGAAACTACCAACAACTCAGATGGGTATCCAGAGTATAGGCGGCGGAACACAGGTGAAAAGGTCACAGTTCGTAAGCAGGCATTAGACAATCGCTGGGTGATACCTTACAACCCGTATCTAATGGCTTTGTTTGACTGTCATCTAAATGTTGAAGTTTGTTCAACGATTCAGGCAGTTAAATATCTGTATAAATACGTCTATAAGGGCCATGACAAAATCTCGTTTAAAATTACAGAGTCTGGTGGGATACAAGTCATTGATGAAATTGAACAATTTCAGTCCGGCAGATGGGTGTCTCCGTGTGAGGCAATGTGGCGTATATATGGATTTGATTTGTATGAAATACATCCAGCAGTTATGCCGCTCCAAATCCACTTGACCAATAAGCAAACCATTCAGATGAGGGAGACTGATAACCTTCAGGATGTACTTTTATGCGAGAAAAGAGCAAGGACGCCATTGACACGGTTCTTTAGTATCTATAAAGCGGACATTCATGGCAAGGTCCCGAAGTATTTAAACAACAAATTCCCTGAATATTATAGATGGGATACTAAACAAAGGACTTGGAATAAGAGGCAAACGAAATTGATTGTCATTGGCCGTTTGGTTTTCGTTGCTCCTTCCGAGGGTGAAAGGTATTTCCTAAGACTGTTATTGCTAAATGTACGGGGCCTTAAATCTTTTGAAGATTTAAAAACAGTGGACGGTTGTGCATGCGAATCGTTCCAAGAAGCTGCCTTGAAGCTACGCTTGCTAGAGCCCGACAACACAGTGGAAATGTGTTTAGATGAAGCAGCCGTTGTACAGATGCCAAAAGCGTTGCGCCGATTATTTGGTACGATTCTTATTTTCTGTCAGCCAAAAGATCCGCTTAAACTCTGGGAAAAATACTACGGAACTCTTTCCGAAGATTTTAGGCACGAGAACCCTAATGAAGATTCAAGGAATAAGGAACTTACATACAGGGCAATTGAGCAGATCTTAGAGGCAATGAGTAAATCTATGAAGGCATTTGGTCTGGACCATCTTCCACAACCATTGGACGCTGAACTAAAACGGATGAGAGACATAGCCGATGCACTGGACGCTCCTATACCAGATGAGTGTATTGCTTGCATAACCTCCCTAAACATGGCTCAACAACAAGCTTTCGACACCATAATTAGTCATGTTAAGGATGGCAGGCCAGGTGCTTTTTTTGTGGACGGTCCAGGCGGCACAGGCAAAACTTACTTATACAACGCTCTGTACGCTCAGATACGGCTCATGGGGAAAATCGTCCTACCAACTGTAACCTCTGGCATAGCTGCATCAAATATACCTTCCGGGAGAACGACTCACTCCCGTTTAAAAATTCCCCTGGACTTGGATGCCTGCAAAACATGCAATGTACCAAAACAAAGTAGCTTAGCGGCACTTCTGAGTGAGGCTGCCCTAATAATTTGGGATGAGGCCGCTATGGCTAGGAAAGAAGGTGTTGAATGTGTTGATATCTTGCTACGGGACCTTTGTGATCCAAATCTTCTGTTCGGGGGAAAACTTATAGTGTTCGGTGGGGATTTCAGACAAATTCTTCCGGTTGTGCCACAGAAATCTAACAGAGAAGTTGTAGACTACAGTTTAGTTGCTTCTAAAATCTGGCCTGCACTGACAAAATTCCACCTGACAGAAAACATACGAGCCCGACAAGACCCAAAATTCTCAGCTTTTCTGCTAGCTTTGGGGAATGGCGAACTGCAAACCGCTGAAAATGAATATGTCCAACTGCCAGTAGGCATTGTGAAGTCCCAGGATGCTGATAGGGCCTCTTTAATTGCCACAACAACAGAATTAATGTTCCCAACAGACGACCTTGTGAGCTATCAACCACAGATTTTTACAACGAGGGCAATATTAACCCCAATGAATGAAGATGTCGACGCAATAAATTCCATTTTGGTGGACCGCTTCCCAAGTGTAGCCACAACCTACAAAAGCTATGACACTGTCCTCGACGATAAATGCAATATTTATCCTACTGAATTCATTAACAAACTCTCACCAGGAGGTATGAGCCCTCATGAGTTGATCCTAAAGCCCAATTGCCCAGTTATCCTACTTCGGAATTTGATGCCATCAGCTGGCCTGTGTAATGGTACAAGGCTCATTTGCAAAAGTTTCAGTCCAAACTTGGTAGGCTGTGAAATAACAACCGGGCACCATGCAGGCGAACACGTGTTCCTACCACGAATTAATCTGCGGCCACCTGCATCTGCGAATTATCCATTCCAGTTCCAGCGCAGGCAATTTCCTATTAAACTTAGCTTTGCTATGACCATAAACAAGTCACAGGGCCAAACCCTTGATCAAGTTGCCGTTTATTTGCCAAGACAATGTTTCTCACCGGGTCAACTCTACGTCGCGCTGTCACGAGCCAGGTCATCAGATAAAGTTTCAGTTGTTGCAACCCCATCACCAGAGGACGCTCCTGCAAAATCAGTGAAAAACATTGTCTCCTACGCTGTTCTTGAGCTAGCAGGAATATGTGGCCAACGACAGGCAAGTGTGGTTTAAGTAACTACCTTTCCATTTGTTTTGTTTAGCCTTTTCTATTCATTTACAACGCTTTCTAAATCCACTGGTGTGGGCTTGCCAGGTCTGAATTGCGTGAAGAAGCTGCATTCAATACCACATGCCAGGACAGTTTATTTTGGACCGCGAAAACTGTGTAAGTAGCACTCATTGTGGAACAGCTGCCTCTTAATCCTGGCAAACATGCACCCTAATTTTCCCTGTAGTCCCCACGATTTGCTCATGCCATATTAGGCAATGAATTTCTAGGAAATGTGTTGGTCCTGTATTTTGCAAGTCGCGCTTTAAACAGGATGTTACGAATGAATGCTAAATTTTTGGACTAAAATAGTTCAGTACCTGGGACAGATCCATGTTTGGACAGCTAATACCTGTTCCGGTGCATGCTACAAGTCACTACACCACCTTGTAACCATGGTGTCTAAAAAATAACAATGGTCAAGCTTGTTCATTGATTCAGGGTTATAATTTAACCGGAATTATAGACTTCATCACCCATTGTTAAAAAATCCTTTAAACACAAATGTTTTTACTACGGAGTTTTCCACTACTCCTTACTCCTTTTTTTACAAACCCAAATGGCATGTGTGTTTTGCGGGGTGTGCGGGAAATTTGACAGCCCCAAAATTACCCAAGGTTGCAGCTCCAATATAACGTCTTTCAGTCATAACTCTTAAACAAAAAAAAAGGATAAATATTAATATCTCGGGTTTGAATCTAAACGTCATCTGATTAGTGCATACACATTCATAGCATCACCTCCTCAACTCAGATGGAATACCAACTATGCAGACAGCTTTCCCTCAAACATGGAAATACATAAGTTACCTTTTGTTTAAACTAACTAACATAGTTACTAAAAAGAGGGCAGCCACACAAATAAACAGGTCATGGTAAGGCCACATCACCATCCAATTTGCTTACATCACAGAATCACCAATACCATGCTTTCTTTTGACTACTTATATTAATTTAATATAGTAACAGCAAAAAACTTTTGGTTATTGCAGGATATAGCAACCACTTTTCATGTAGACAGAGTTTGGCCAAAGAAAAAAAAAGTGAAAAGCTCCAAAGGTGAAGGTATGCAACATGTTTAATTTGATTAACCTTTGATTCTTATTTTTTCTTGATTCAATTTGAATATGATAGAAGTGTCATAGACACAGTTATTTTGTGATAGCTAGAGTTGGCATGGTTTAATAAGTCAAGTTAGTTGACATTAAGAAATTCTCTGCAGTTATCTTTCCCAACCTACAATTTCTGTTTATCATTTAGCAGTTTTATGAATGATGCCTAATTTTGCTCCTTCTATGCAAACACTATTTATATCCCACCAAATATAGGACAGTAATAGTTAATCTAAACAAAGTTTAACTGTTCCTACCATCTATGCTTTGCCTTGCACATTAATTACATTTACATGGTGAAAGATTGTCGACAAAATTTCAACGATTTAACTGACCGAGTTTTATATTTCGTCCCGAACAAAGCCATACTGACAGCGTACTGCACTCCCAAAATATTTTAAGGGGACGTTGGACCTTAGCAGCCAACTGTAACAACTCCAGTTGCACTGTTTTGTTGATATGAATCCTAAAGTAATTTGCGGTTTGTAGAAAAAAATGATCCAAACCTTACAACATATTACTCTGCGTACCTGAAAACATCAAACTGTTGCCTACACTAATATCCTTATTCTTTTAATTGGTCCAGGACAGAATGAAACCGAAACCAATGTTCCTGAATGAACTTACAAGTTCAAGCAAGGACTACAAAGTCAGGGTAAGAGTTATTGAAAAGAATCGCCCACAGCTCGGACATGTGAGGAAATTGCCCTATCAAGGGCTTCTGCTATGCGACGACCAGGCATGTTTTCTCGGAAACTGACATGTGCTGACCACCATGCACCATTGATTTAATCAACACTTGGAAAGTAAATTTTAGAAAAAACTTTAGTCCACAATTAACATGTCTTAAATAATCAGGAAAAATGATCAAAATCAGAAGCTTTATAGTAGTTTAGCTAGCTGTTTAGGAAACTTGTTTGAAAAGTTCTGAATTTATTATCCGCATTGTGAAGGGAAACAAGATGAGGGGTGCATTGTTTGGAAGTCAAATTCAAAACTTCAGGGACGCCATTGTCTATAACGGCACCTATGAAATTGCAAATGCACCTATAAAGCCTATGGATGATAAGTGGAAACAATCTCAGAAGGAGGTTAACTATCAAATGTTTTTTGACCGTGACACTGTAATTCAGTCTCTGAAAACTGGGCCAGAACACCTTGATCCTGACTACAAATCTATAGGCCAAATTCCCAGAGCTAGAGACCCTGCTGACAAGTTTGGTACGTTGTTTTTAATTGAGATGCAGCTTAATTTAGTGCTGATATGCAGTACATTAACAGCTTAACTAATTCAATGAAGTGATTTTATCAGATGTGCTGGGGATTGTTCTTTATGTTGATGAAAAGCCTCGGGAAGCCAATGTCGGGCCTAAGCGCAAGATTGGAGTCACTGAGGTTGTACTAATGGACCACAGGTAGGGGCTTAATTCAGGAACATATATTACATTCTTGACCATTTACAACACTGAACTAATGACAACTTCAAACATATGCTGGCGTTTAATTCAAACAGCACACAACAACCATTGTCTATCTCTGCTTGGGACGATCTTGCTGACACGGCTTCTGGAACCTTAGCTGCCAAGACAAAAGGGTTTACTGTGGTTGCCTTAACTGCTTTAAAGGTGTCCAGGCACAAAGGTGCGCTGCATTTTGACTCACTATTAGCCCTACTTAAATAAAACTAATTGTGCTGCCGTTTACAATTAAAATTTGCTTATTATTCACAGGTTTCTCTATGGCCACTACTATGTCCTCAGATATTATTTTGGAACCAAACGGCCCAAAAGTAATTGCTCTACAGAAATGGTAATACCCCATTAGAAAATATTAAGACTTGTAATTATTTTGTTACAAAAAAAATAAATTGGGTTGGCCTTTTTGTCAAAAGCCTAATGTAGAGTTCTATTCAGGTTAGCCAGTAACATAGACAAGCTAACTGAGTTTAAGGCTCGTGTCGTGCAAGCAAAGGCCGCGGCTAGCCAAAAGCTTATTATCACAATTGCTGCCTTGCACGCAAAAAGGGTATGTTCCTTATCAGTCATAGTTTTCCAACCCACCCGGATCCTGTTTTGAACTGCAGCTAACTACCAGTTACAGGTTTCAGCCCGTCATTTATGGTTTTTAGTTTAGGAAACAAGTTCGTAGTTACATTTTTTTATCTTTTACTTGTACATTGTTTTACCTTTTATATCTTTTTACAGCTTATAATTGGTCTACGAGCAACAAGTAATGCTATACGCTTTACTTTTGAACACAAGTTCATGTAAGATCATTTTATATAAGAGTTTGTGTAAAATGATCACAACATAATATTTTCAACAAAATTTAGAAATATTATTTGCTGATGAAAACCACAGTCAAATATAAAGTAGTGTATTAAAAAAAAACACAAAAGTAACTATATTGTTTTAACTTAACTTAAATGGATTAAAGAAAATAAAAACGTACTTGAAACCTAGAATAGATAAAGTCACTTTAATAACAAACTCACATATAATACTCCGTAATAAACGAACATTTTCAATGTAATAATTTCCATCTACAAATTCAACTGTCATCAAACAAACATGCATACAAATGATACAATTATACAAATATGAATTCATTTGCAAGTTTTTGTTTTCAACAATACACAGGTTTTGACCATCCTCATCCAAGGTCATGACTTATTAGAGAGGTCATGGAGGGATGAGTCAACTTTTAAAAAAGCAGACCTATACCTGCACATTAGCCAGGTGGAGTCAATGCAGGATAACGCAACTGTCTCACCGTGCTATCTGTGTTTTAACTTTATAATCGTCACTAAGAAAAATGATGGCACAGGCACAACACACTCTCCAAGATGAGCGTTACTGGTTAAAGGTGACAGTTCCTTCAGCAGAGTTCGAGAACCTTCATGCATACTTGGGATGTTCAAAATGCAGTAGGCGATCTGAAATGCCAGCTGAGGCGATATACACATGTCCCCTTTGCCTCAGAGAGGGCTGCATTTCTACACCTAGGTACAATCTTACTTCTTAACAGAAATCACCAACTTTTTTAAATAAACATACAAAGGGTCCTTGGTTGATTTGTTACAATTGATGACAGGGTGACGTTCAGCTGTGAAGTAACCGATGGGACTGGTCTCCTGTCAATAACAGCCTTCACAAATCACGCTGAAAAAATGTTCCGGTTGACAGCCCACGATCTATTCAGGATCAAACATTCGGTACGCATTTACTGGCAAATCCAACGTCTAACCTACCGTCACAACACACACTGTCCATTGTGCAAGACACATAATTAATGCGTGGATACTAACTCATTTTTTATAGGAAGTCTCCCCGCTTTTGAAGCAGCTCAAATTCTGATGCATGCCAATCCATACTTAATTGAAGTTGGCCCCAACAATACCTTATCTATCAGCAACATTCTAGAGTGGAGTCTTAAGCAAGTCGTGACTGAAGCGGATGAGGCTTCAGATTCGACTGGGCTGCCTCAGAGCACTGATCCTGAGAACAAAGATAATGCTGGCTCACCCCCACCAAACAGAGGCGGCCCTGAACATCTGAAAACCTCAGACAAAATGGAGTCCAGAATTCAGAAGCGAAACGTGTCTACCACTGCAGCGGTGCATAGTGAATGTCCCAACAGCAAGACTCCCACTACAATGACTGCTAGAGCTAGCACTGATACTGAGCACGAGACCGAATCCGGGGAACCAACCACAGACTTTCCGGGAGAAGCAGATGCTAGGCCAAGCTACTCGGGTGGTACGACCAGTGACGCTTCGTAAGTCAGAAGCAGACTGTTACCTTTTGCATCTCCTTCAAAACAAGTGCCGCTACTATCAGAAACCTTTTGACCAGCAGGACTTTCCAATAGGCAAGTCCGTGCAGTATTTTCAATGTCCTTTTTGGGCCCCATGGAAATAAACTCGGGGCAAATCGTTTACTGTCAAGATAGGCAGTTTATGAATAGCATAGTACCAAGTTTTCCCTTGTTAAAATGTATCGGTACCTAGCTACTCTACTACAATCTAGCGACACTTATGTAACTAAGGATTGCATGGTTTTCCCAATGTTTAAATGTAAATAAGGTTATGGTTGTTCGCTTGTGTGGAGCATAGCTACTTCAGGCCATCCCAAAAAAACTTTCATATTTTTGCATGAGTACAAACGCCCTCATGCCGCTATACCCGTTCAGATTCCATGTAAAACCTAAACATTTTTTCAGAAAATGAGCAACAAATATGCACTAACTATGAAGTAGGCCTTTCAGGTTAGTAGATTTCACGCGGTGGCCTATAAACACATGCGCAAATATAAACAAGTGACTTACAGCCTTAGTGGTCAGGCAATTGCATACGTACAATAAAAAGTCGCACACATGCCAAGAATAACCAGCGTGATGGAACATGAGGATATTGGTTTAGCCACACCACCCTCCTGCCCTTAGCTTAATTTGCATTATGCGACAAACTATAAACAGTAAGCATATATCCAACATCGATCGACTTTGCTCAGATCATAAATGTATCGATACAAACTAAATGAAAACACGTTCCTGTTCCCACAAAAGAGGAAAAACTGATCAAACACAAAACTAAAATTACGGGAAATTACACACTATCTCAAGGCACGATCAGGCAACATTAACATGTCACATGCTTACATTATGCTATTGCCTGCATAAACCAGTGTACCATACACCATGCTTCCTTGTCCCTATAGTTTACAAAAACAAAAAAGGTGTCTTAGGCTAGCTCTGATTACACTGGTATACTAGCTCCAACCAAACTATTCATAACCTTAGGCATAAGATCATACCTCTTTTGTGACATCAGCAGCATGGTTATGAAATCTACTTCATTTAAATTAGAGATAGCTTGATTGGCTACCAATTATACATATACCCTAAAACACAACATTAACTGCACACACTTTTTTTCAAATGATCTGAAATTTAGCAATTAATTTACTACTACAAGTAATTTGAAAACTTAACAGATAAACTACCATCAAAGGAAACTTGGCAGCAGCTACGCAGTGACACATGGACGCTGAACAACACGAAAACCAGAGGAACCACGCTGAGGTATACTAGATGTATGCTTATTATTTACTTCAGGAAGGGATTTCACAGTCTACCAATGCTTTAAATCAAGCGGCTTTTCCAACAATCATGATTGCCAATTAGTGAAGCTAGAGTTTGATATTTGCTAAACATAAGGCCACAACAATGACCATTATCACCTAATATATTTTACTATATGCCATTACTAATGTAGGTAACTGTTGCATCTAAATCGTGCAGGAGCGCCCGCAGGTGCGACAAGTTCAACCTACTAACGTAGTTATACCCTTCCAGCCTCTTTTAGCAAAATTAGCAAAATTTTTAAATCTACATGACCCATTATACAGAGTGGTGGATCTGTCAACCAACAAATCAATTGTCATTGTCCGTGAAAAGATTTCTGGGGAGTGTCGAACCTATGTTGGAGCAAGGAGCAGCAACCTCCAAGAGTCAAATGAAGTTGCGGCTTGCAGAGCTGTCCGCAGCCTAATGAGGCTATTCCGGGTAATTCTTCAGGATTTCACATACGCTGAAATCATATTGACACACCGCTGCGGCCAACTTTATAGGCTGAAACGCATACAATTAGAACAAATTATGATGGGGGCTCCTTCTACAGAGTTGGAAGGAATTCCTTTAAGCCCCCCAGGTTATGCCCATATTTTCCTTGACCACATGACTATCCTTAGGAAAATCTTTGAGACCATCACAATCCACTCTACCCCAATGCATACTTGATATGTGCATAATTTGTATACTTTAGCCCATTATGTTAGCTTCACTTTACATGTCTTTTAGCACTTATCTTAGTGTTTTTGAGCTAACATTTGTACTTTTAGTCTTCTTTGTGGAAATTGATATGTTTTGTAGGTACATTTGGTTTCATGAGCTAAAATCCTACAAAATGGGCTATTTCATATACAAGACTAAGAGCAAGCTTCAAGATGGACTAAGCATGGAAGATATGGACTAACATGGAGTATTTGCATGGATTTGTATGTCTAATTTGATGGACCAAATGCAACAAAAGGAAATGTTAGTCAACAAAAGTCAAGCCCAAAAGTGGAAGTCCATATCAAATGAGATGATCATAAATTGGCAAAGTGAAGAGTCAAGCAATGAATAGTCATTAACCGG
>JAGPOY010006689.1:0-10153 GCA_018983105.1 Silene uniflora | reverse complement strand
TCTGTGACATGCAGTCTTTCAAACTTAATACAACAGTGATCCCATCTGCAGAGCTCCTTCTGTTACTTCAAGCAGACCACGAGGCTTAGGGTCATGCTGACCATCACCATATCAGAGTTGATGTCTGATGTTCAAGTTAGTCTGATGAAACCTGATGGTACTCTCGAAGAGAGTGGAGAAGCACGGAGACTTCGCAAATCTTTGGAGGAAATGGCAGATGAAGGGAAAAGCCTAAGTTTGCTGAGGGATTGTGGTCTCTCAGAATCTTTAGTGGTTGCCATTCCTGAAAAATCTACTGAAAATCGCTGGTCATGGTCAGAAGTTAAACATTTGTCTGATAATCTTCTTTTGGCCCTTGATGCGAGCCTGGAACATGCTCTTCTGGTAAGATTTTTCACTTGAGAATAGGTTGCACTGTTATATAAAATTAAATTCTATCTCCAATTGTTATAGTTAATGCTTCATCCGTAGCAGGGTCCTGTGATGAATATCGATAGATATGCTGCTGCAGAAAGCTTTTGCAAACTTGCAGTAGCATTTGCCCCAGTGCCAGATCTCCACATAATGTGGCTACTCCACCTATGTGATGCCCATCAGGAAATGCAATCATGGGCTGAAGCAGCCCAGTGTGCAGTGGCTGTTGCTGGTGTTGTTATGCAGGTATTCTACTGCTGTTGACAGCTCATGAAAAAAGTGAAACCCATTCTGAAATTTATGCTTAGTTGAGTCCTTCACACTGAGTGGTTTCTGATAGACTTATGTACTCTCCCCTTTCATTTGGATTCATTACATTAACATATGGTACGAGTTTTAAGAAATGTGATGTGGTCACGGGCTCACGGCAAGTAAAAGATAGAATGCGAGTGGATAGATATTGGGACCTACATACTTTAGAAAATATTTTTGTATTTTTAAAATCAATTTTGGTCAGAACGGAAATATGGATCAATCATTTGAATGTCCCGAAAAGGAAAGTTTGAGGAAGCTAAATGAAAGGGCGGAAATGCGGAATACATATTGTTAAGCCCCCTGATGCTATTGTGGCTTAATTTACAGTATGCCTAACCTATATGGTATTTTGTTGCTTGTAGCACCATTTTGCTCTTAACGCGAATATTCTATCCAACAAAATCCTTGGCAATTCATTTAACTGACATGCAAAAGTGGACACATTCACAGTCTTCGCCAAAAAATCAGTAATGCACGTAGTCAGACTGTGTTCAACACTGGCAGATCAACACCTCCTGTTGACTTAATTAGATTGTATTAACCATACTGCAACATGTGTACAGGCTCTCGTTTGTAGGAATGATGGTGTCTGGGGTAAAGACCACGTCTCTGCTCTACGGAAAATATGTCCTATGGTAAAAGATAACATCACTTCTGAGACGTCAGCTGCTGAGGTGGAAGGATATGGTGCTTCAAAACTAACTGTTGATTCTGCAGTCAAATACCTCCAGCTTGCTAACAAGCTATTCTCCCAAGCCGAGCTTTATCACTTTTGTGCCAGCATCCTGGAATTAGTTATTCCAGTTTACAAGAGTCGAAGGTCATATGGACAGCTGGCCAAATGTCATACAATGTTGACTAGTATATATGAATCTATTCTTGAACAGGAAGCGAGCCCAATTCCTTTCACTGATGCTACATATTATCGAGTAGGTTTTTACGGGGAGAAGTTTGGGAAGCTGGATAGGAAGGAATATGTATACCGAGAGCCCCGTGATGTAAGGCTTGGTGACATCATGGAAAAGCTTAGTCATATATATGAATCTAGGATGGACAGTAATCACAGGCTTCACATAATTCAAGATTCTAGACAAGTGAAGGCAGACGAATTGCAGCCGGGTGTCTGCTATTTGCAGATTACTGCTGTTGATCCTGTCATGGAAGATGAGGATCTAGGAAGCCGGAGGGAGAGAATATTTTCCCTTTCAACAGGAAGTGTACGTGCTCGTGTTTTTGATCGATTTTTGTTTGACACTCCCTTTACTAAAAATGGGAAGACTCAAGGTGGATTAGAGGACCAATGGAAGCGGCGAACAGTGCTTCAAACAGAAGGCTCCTTTCCTGCACTTGTTAACAGACTTTTGGTGATAAAATCCGAATCTATGGAATTTTCGCCGGTGGAAAATGCAATTGGTATGATCGAAACTCGGACAGCTGCACTTCGCAATGAGCTTGAGGAGCCTAGAAGCTCTGAAGGGGACCAATTGCCACGCCTTCAAAGCTTGCAGAGAATACTTCAAGGCAGTGTCGCTGTTCAAGTAAGTATTACTCGAGTCGAAAATTTCGTAGTATTCATATTCATCATCCTCGACTCTAGTTTTTCCTGTTCTGTGTACAACCACCTATAAGGTAGTAACTAAAAGTGATTTCATTTTTTTGCCTCTGAAAACGTAGAAGACATGGGAAGGTATATACTATGCCCTCCATTTTTTTTTTGAATTGCAACATTTGCTTGTGGCACAACTGTTAAAAGTTGTGAGAGGGGGAGATGGGTCTTTGCTCAATAAAGTAGTACTCCCTCTGATTCATTAAATTCTTTACGTTTCCTTTTTTTGGTGTTTCATCTGGTTCTTTACTTATTGGGTATAGTTTATTAACCCCATTACTAAACTATCCTTACCCATTCACCCTTTTATTTCATAACCACCCTCCTTTACCCTAACCACCCAAGTCAGCCACAAAGTCTCACCGACCACTGTTGACCACCGGCCATCACACCCCGCCCACCATCGTTGACCACCAGCCACCGCCTTAGCCCACTAGCACCCATCCCACTGGAAACTTCCTACACCCTGTGACCGTCATCCACCTGCCAGGAACGACCCCCTCACACTAAAAACCACCCCATCCTAGATCTGGGTGGGGTGGGGGGTTTCTTGGTGGAGGCCGGAGGGTAATTTCAAGTAGGTCGGGGTTTGTTTCGTGGAGGGTGATGGGCTGTTTCCGGTGGGGGGAAGTGGTTTATAAGGATGGAGGTTGTACGCAGCGAGTTAGAGTGGATTAGCAAGTCAAAATATATTACTGATTTATGGTTGATTCAACGTACAACTGTGTTGTCTATTGCAGGTGAATAGCGGAGTATTGAGCGTGTGTACCGCATTTCTGTCTGGGGAGCCTGCAACTAGACTCCGGTCACAGGAATTGCAGCAACTTATTGCTGCACTACTTGAATTTATGGCTGTCTGTAAGAGGGCCATTCGAGTACACTTCAGGCTGATTGGAGAGGAAGACCAGGAGTTCCATACTCAACTTGTCAACGGATTTCAATCTCTTACAGCAGAATTATCTCACTATATTCCCGCCATTCTTTCAGAACTATGAAATCGTTTGTAATCATGTGTAGCTATTAGCATTCTTCGATTCTTCTGAAATCTTGTATAAAATTCGTAGTGGATCTCAAGTGTAAGGACACAATTTGTACTTTATTTTTAGTGATGATCCAGGGTTTGGTGTAGTATAGTTTTACTATCAAGGAGTTTTGGTCATCAAATGTGCGCTTGGGCTGCGACCCTTTGTTGTTTCATGTCGTGCCTACTGTGAGTAATAACACCGTGTCTTGCGTGGCGTAGCCGAGAAGACAAATGTAGACAACTAGACATGACCCAGGAACTGAGAAGATAAATGTATACATGACCCAGGAAACATGATCAAAACCTTATAAAGCCTAATTAACTGTAGAAGTAGGTAAACAATATAAACGATGTTTGACCCCAACCTAGACTCTAATAAAGCCAGATTTAGAAAATAATAGTTGAGGTTTAGGCTACGCTAATATTTTCCGAACCGAACCAATATCCAATCTGAAAAACAGTTTGGATCTGATATTGGGTTTTGCTTATTGGATATACATATTAGATCTAAAAATCAGTTCATGTTCATTTTTTTTTTCCATACTGCCATTTAACTGGATTACATTGGGCCATTGGACCATGACAATAACTTCTTCAAAAAGAAATCAGCTGCGAAAATCAGCATCCTTAATTCCTTATGCTTTGCATAATTATTCGGTAGTGACCACTTTAATTACTAGTTCGTTTATGTCCTTTCATCGAGTTGTACTGAGTTAAAACGATCTGGTCTTAAACCCTTGCAAACTTGCTACGTAGTTTTTGGGTAAAAGCGTGCACGCGCACGCGCAAGAGTGACTATATCTCACAGTTTGATGACTTGTTGGGAGATACGCTTAGACTCCGTATATGAATAGTAGAGAGGGTGGGACGGAATAATCGAGAAATGGCGCCAATTTGAATATTTCACCCAAATCCAGTGATTGAAACTTGAAAGCATTTCCCCCAATTTGTTTCAGTTTCAGAATCAATCTTCGTATCATCTTCGTTTCAATTACAATTTTTCCAGCAGCGGCGACATGGAAGGAGGGATGATATCAGTGGACAGATGGTCAAAGGGAAGTTCAGCTTACTTTTTAACACACCTTCACTCCGATCACACTCGCGGACTGTCTTCATCTTGGTCCAACGGACCTCTCTACTGCTCTCGCACTACCGCCAAACTCTTCCCTCTCAAATTCCCCGATTTCGACCTTTCTTTGCTCCGTGCCCTCGATATCGGTTCCTGGCTCAAACTCCCCTTCTCCTCCTCCTCCTCCTCCTCCTCCTCCTCCTCCTCTGTCCACGTCATGCCTATTCCCGCTCTCCACTGCCCTGGTACCCTTCCGAATACCTATTACTCCCTCCGTTCCATTGAATTTTTTACGTTTGCTTTATATCAATGCTCGTTTTCTTTTATTCATATCTTTACTTACGTATTACTAAAAATTATACTCCGTAGAAGTTTGATATTCATAGTGCACTCGTTAGTCGGTAAAACAATTTAAACAGGATCTCACCTGACTATTTTTTATGTTATACTTCAATATTAGAAATTGTATTAAAAATTCTTCTCAATTATGATGAATACTGTTCTAAAAGCAAACGTAAACAATTCAATACACCAGAGGGAGTACTTATTACCTATTCAATTGAATATTGAATATTCCGCCTTATTACATTGGATTTACTTGTTATATATCGTCCTCCATGCAGGTGCTGTTATGTTCTTGTTTAGGGGTGAGTTTGGACATGTGCTTTATACTGGCGATTTCCGCTGGGAAATTAATGGAGATAAGTCTGATGCTGCAAGGACTATGCTTCTCAATGCTCTTGACGGTCAACTTCTCGATGTCTTGTATCTCGATAACACTTACTGCAATCCTGCCTACTGTTTTCCTACTCGCGATCTTGCTGCACAACAGGTGCTGTACTACTAATTGAGTAATTGCAATCAAAGAGTATTCATCAAAATGTCAATTCTACTTATATTGCTTTTGTTATTTGCAGGTTATTGACATCATTACGTCTCACCCTGACCACGACATTATTATCGGAATTGACTCTCTTGGCAAAGAAGATCTCTTGCTTTCTATTGCTGACTCCCTAAACATTAAGGTCTGTTCATTAAACAATTCTAAATGCTGCCTGTTGTTGGTATCGGACATTTTCTGTTTCTAATACTCTGACTATTTTGTGGGCCTCGTCGTAAAGATATGGGTGTGGCCAGAAAGGTTGCAGACGATGCATCTTCTTGGCCTCCCTGACATCTTTACAACTCGGACTTGCCTCACAAGAGTGCGAGCTGTTCCTCGTTACAGTTTTAGCATCAACACTTTAGAGGCATTAAACACAAGAAAGCCAACCATAGGGATTATGCCTTCCGGTCTTCCATGGCTTATAAAACCCTTTGCCGGACAAAAACAATCTTCTGCATCATCATGTCTTTCAGTTGACTCTACTAGCGGAAGGAAACCTCCAAGAGATGGGACACGACTTGATCTTAACATGAAGTCTGTTGAGAGGGTTCATCAGTATGTGTACTCAGTTCCATATTCCGAACACTCGTGCTTTCCTGAGATTAAACATTTTTACGGACTTCTTCAACCTGCACATGTTAAAGGCATTGTGACAGTATCATCATGGTATGTTGACCCTGTTTACTATCTTGGCCACCTCTTGAAAAGGAACTTAGCAAACCAAATGAACAGCCTGAATCTCGAAACTCATGGGGAAGTTGAACAAAAGCTGAAGATGAAAAATAAGAACTTCAAAGGTACTGGAAAGAAATACAGATCTTCTGATAAGTTTACTTCTGGAGTTCAGATTCACAGGGTCAATTTGCAGCAGAAAACTCGTGGCATCAAAATTACAGAATATGATACTTCTGATTTTCCAGCTGCTAAAACCTGAATTATGGATATTGGTTGTAGTCCGTTGTACTCAGTTTTTGCAGAGCTAATTCAGCCCACCATTCACAGCAAGTTCTGTTCATTTTGGAGGAAAATTTTGAGCAAATCCCGATTCCTGATAAGCTTAGTGGTTACCTTTGCCGTTAAGATTGTCAACACAGCTACACCGTGTTGGATACACTCTTAACTTTAAGGTGTAAGGTGTAGTTACGGTTGATTTAATATTTGGTACCTAGAACTTGTATAATCGTTGCTAATCAAATCTATATATAGTTCTATACTCTCTCCGTTCACATCAATTCCATATATTTGCAACGGTACAAAAATTAAGGTGGCAACAGATAGTTCTGTACTCTCTCCATTCACGCCAATTCTCATCCGTCATCATCAAAGGCTCACCACAAATTCCTCTCATAATCCCGTTTCTTAACTAGCCGAGAGTTGAGAACAATTGGTATAATTTCATACAAAGACCGCCTTTGCTCACCAGTCACCACCATGAGTCCAAACCAGATCGACCACCATCCGCATGTACGGCCACATAAACCACTCGGACCACCATAACCAAGGCTATACAGTCATTGACCAACTGTGGTCAGAACCCAACCAACCAACCAACCCGACCATCAAAGTTGACTGCCGAACCGATACCGATTCCAACCCGACCATCCAACCCATAGCATCTCCCACTCCGACACCTTGCTGCGGCGCCAAAAGCAGCTCACCGATCACTCAACCCAACCCAAGGACAGAAACGATAACAACGGTATCTGTCTTGACCGAATGCAACTGTTACCTACTTACCTCACTCAAAAGTCAAACCGATGGATGACCAAATAATGAATTACGTCAATAGTGGTACAAATACGACTGTTTTTAACATTCATCTAACTCGTTCACTTGAAACTACAATAAATGCACCAATAAAGTGTTTTACAAAGAAATTATTGAATCCAAAATTAAATAGTAAATTAAAATATATGTTGATAACTTGACCTAGTACCGACTTGTCCCCTGATGACGACCTGACATAATCTGTAATCGAGCGAACCTGTTAATGACCCGACACAACCTAAAATCAATTACCCGCCCCGGTTAGACCAGATCTATAACCGACAAAAGTGACTTAAATGCCAACTCTAACTAAGATCCTTAATAATCATTTATTGAATAGTCTGGTCCTGAATGTACTGTTAACTCTGCTGATTAATTAGCACCACAAGCACTTGTTTGGTGGGCTCATGAGTTGATGCCTGGAAGTCAACATTTGTTTGGTTGTCGTTCACAATTGTAGTCGTCTCTTTTGACTTTTAGTCTTCCTATGCTTATTGTACCTATATACTTGTGTTGTTGTTCTTGACTGACTTGAAAAACCCAACATTTTGCCTTTGGTATTGTATGCCATGGATAACTTGTATGGTCTATGTTTCAAGCTTTATTATCTCATATTAATATTAATTATATCTCTTATAATTCCCTTGTCATCTGGCTTGGACAGGATTACTGTAAGCAACTCGATCTCCGGAGACGAAACAATAATATCAGCAGAAGGGAACTTTGAGCTTGGATACTTCCAACCTGGTAAATCTTCTAACTGGTATATTGGTATTTGGTACAAGAAAGTTTCAGTACAAACTGTAGTTTGGGTAGCGAACCGAGTTAACCCCATCTTAGATAAACATAGTTACGAGTTTAAAATGTTAGATGGAAACCTGGTTCTTACAAAATCAGCACCCATTTGGTCGACAAATTTGAATTCGACAAGCAGTAAATCAGTAGAGGCAGTTTTACTTGATACAGGAAATCTTGTTCTAAGAGACGGACCTAATACGAGTGAGCCGCTTTGGCAGAGTTTTGAAAATCTTACTGATAGTTGGCTTTCTGGTGGTAAGATTGAGTATAACAAAAAGACTAAAAAAAGGCAGCAACTTTCTTCTTGGAAAAATGAGGATGATCCTTCCCCTGGTCTTTATACTCTGGAGATAATTCCCGAGCAAAAAGAATATGTTATCATGTGGAACAAAACAAGGCAGTATTGGAGTAGTGGATCATGGAATCAACAACAGCAGATTTTCAGTTTAGTCCCTGAGATGAGGTTAAACTTCCTCTACAACTTCAGCTTCACTGATAATGTGAATGCCACCTACTTTACTTTCAATATTTATAACCCTGCCATTATTTCGAGGTTTATTATGGATTCTTCTGGAGTGATTAAGACAATGACATGGCTCCAGAATTCCCGAGATTGGACTCAATTTTGGTCAGAACCTAAGCAACAATGTCAAGTGTATGCTTATTGTGGGGCTTTTGGAAGTTGTACTCAAAATTCATTGCCATTTTGTAGCTGTTTAAAAGGGTTTGAGCCCGAGTCCAGTAGTGATTGGGGTTTGAATGATTACTCAGGGGGATGCAAAAGGACGACTCCATTGGCATGTGGAATTTCAAACTCCGGGAAAGATAGAGACCGATTCTTTGTTTATAATGAAATTGCGTTGCCTGAAAATGCAACAACAACTGCAGCGGCCTCGAGCTTGCAGGAATGTGAATTAGCTTGTTTGAATAATTGCAGCTGTAATGCTTATTCATATGATAATAGTGTTTGTTCTGTTTGGATTGATCAACTGTTGAACTTTCAACAACTTTCTGTTGGCGATCCTAATGGCAAAATACTTTATCTTAAGCTGGCTGCCTCGGAATTACAAAGCAAGAGTAAAACCAAATTAATCGTCAGCATTGCTGCTGGATTTATTGCCCTGATATTGGTCATTTTAGGACTGCTGTTAGCTCGACGTCGTAGGCAAAAAGCACAATATTCTGAGTCTAAAACCCCGGTTGAAGGTTCCTTGATAGCGTTTGGGTATAAGGAACTACAAATTGCCACAAAGAATTTCTCAGAGAAACTAGGAGGGGGAGGATTTGGGTCTGTCTTTAAGGGAACATTGCCTGATTCATCTGTCATTGCAGTGAAGAAGTTGGAAAGTTTCAGCCAAGGCGAGAAACAATTCCGAACTGAGGTTAGTACAATTGGGACAATTCAGCATGTTAATCTTGTTCGACTTCGTGGGTTTTGTTCAGAAGGGGCCAAAAAGCTACTGGTTTATGATCATATGCAAAATCGCTCTTTGGACTACCATCTTTTCCCTGACAAAAACTCGACAACATTGGACTGGCCAAAAAGATACCAAATTGCGCTTGGCACAGCTAGGGGTTTAGCATATCTGCATGAAAAATGTCGAGATTGCATTATTCACTGTGATATCAAACCAGAAAACATACTTCTGGATGCTGAATTCTGCCCTAGGGTAGCTGACTTTGGGTTGGCGAAACTTGTTGGACGAGATTTTAGCAGGGTCCTAACCACTATGAGAGGAACAAGAGGCTACCTTGCCCCAGAATGGATTTCAGGAGTAGCAATAACAGCCAAAGCAGACGTTTTTAGTTACGGAATGGTGCTCTTTGAACTGTTATCAGGCCATAGGAACATCCAACAGTCAGGGGATGGAACAGTCAAGTTTTTCCCAACTTGGGCTACGAGCAAAATAGCTCAAGACGGAGATATCATGACTATATTAGACCCTAGACTGGAAAGCAATGCGGATGCAACTGAGGTAATGAAGATATGTAAACTCGCTTGTTGGTGCATTCAGGATGATGAATATCATCGCCCGTCAATGGGTCAAGTAGTTCAAATACTTGAGGGTGTTTTAGACGTGAATATGCCTCCTATTCCAAAGTCTCTCCAGGTCTTCGATGAAAACGATGAGCATGTTCTGTTCTTCAGCGAGTCGTCCTCTGGCCAAAGTTCACAAACAAGGAACAATTCTTCAGTTACTTCTTCTTGATCATCAGGAACTACTCCATACAGTTAGTCGTCCATCTTTTTACATATATAAATGTCCACTTTTT
>JAGPOY010006688.1:5852-16005 GCA_018983105.1 Silene uniflora | reverse complement strand
TCCTTAATTATATTGTGAGTATTAATAATTGAGCTTGAGGTTCGAACTCGAGCCAATTATGGTCTATTATTTAATTATGTGATAATTGACTGATAAAGTTTACGTCTTATTTTAATGAGATTAAATAAGATTTAATTTAATAATTGAGTATTATTAAATTAGTTGAGGTTTCATAAAGATTTTGAGGTAGAGACAATTAGTCATTTGTATTTACAAGAGGTTGTAAATTTGACTAACTAGTGATTATGGGACCCATTATATATTGATATAATGGTAAAATATCACTCAATAAGTTGAGTGTATATTGCTTATTAATTTGTCACACATTTGATGTTTGATCAAATTAATATTTAATTATGTAAGATAATTAAACATAAGACTTATAAGCATTTGTAGGACAAATACTATAAGATCAAAATGACCCATAATGGACCATGTTCACACGGTGGGGGAGTATATTTGATGCTCCACTTTTGGCTTTTGTCCTTATTGCTCTTGTTTGATGCTTTGACAAGCCTATGCATAGCCTTTCATACCTAATGCATGCATGCATCAAAATAAGAAAAAACAAAGTGACCTACTCCTACTACTCCCACCCGCCACCCCTCCTATACATATGAGAAGTTGCTCTTTTATTTATATATGCATAAGCATAAGAAATTGATACTAGAAAAACTCTCCCTCTCTAGAAACCTCAAAATTGCTTCCATACTCACATAAATACTAGTATTAAGTCTTTATTACTAGAGTAGTAATACAAAAAAAAATATTAGTACTTATTAAAGAATACTACTACTATTATATCTAGTTTATATCAATAGTAGTATTTTGGGTTCATCTTGGTGCAACTAAGAGGAGGACTTCTATTTTGGGGTCTTGTAGGATCATTCCAAAATAATAAGCTCAAGAACAAGATTAGGAGGGTGTCCTAATCTTGTGCCCATTTCGTCCTAATCAACAAATGTGAGGAATTAATTTTCTTCTCTTATCTTATGTTATATATACATATTGCATGCATAAGATCCTTAAGTTTTTATGACTAAAACTTTAAACAAACATATGTGATATGTGAAATATGATTTCCAACAAGTGGTATCAGAGCTTTATGGTTGTTGCATGCAAGATCGGGATCGTTTTTCCGAGTTAATTTGATTAACGAATAGAATTTGTAATTTGTGTTTTATGAAGATAAATCACGAAATTAATTTGCATATTAAAGTTTATGGTTCTAAATGGATTTTAGACCATAAAAATAAATTTATGGATTTTTATTGTTCATTTTGATAATTATTTGTATAAAATGTATTTTATATGACTAAAATGACATTTTTAAACGAAAAATAGCTAAAAGTCGAAAAAAATCATGATTTTTAGATATGTTCTCATATATAATCTTTACAGATTGTACACAAAATTTCGTGTGAAATAAAGTTATTTTGCATGAGATATGATTTTTATGAGATAAATAGTCATATAATGAGAAAAATGGGTATTTTGAGTTCTGGATCGAATCAGGTCTTAAAATTTTAATATGATGTCACATGCAATATTTACAGAGAGTGTGTAAATTTTGAGATTTTCATATCTATATTGCATGATTTATGATTTTTGACGTAAAAATCATATAAATAGTGACTTTATTTGGCATAAGAGGCTAAAATGAATATCATGACATGAAATTTTACCCATAGATGTCATATGTGATATGAACATCAGATCCAAATTTTTATGTTGAAAATTTTGAGTTTTTCATGATTATTAAATTTATGTTGATAAAAGTTAATAATAAGAACCTAATTAAATCATGTGGATAAAAATTCGACTTAGATCTAAAATTTTGTCATTTCTAGGTTCTAATATCTATTTTAGAATGTTCAAAATTTTGATTTTGATTTATTGCATGTTTGTATAATAAATTTGGATTTATGAGTTTAAAAACATGTTTTAAGTAATTTATTTGTGAAATAAATTATTTTTGGTGAAAGGCAAATTTTATTTTAGATTTGAAATTTTGGGAATTTTCCAGAATGTTCAAAATTTTAAATTTGAATTTTCTCGAATTTTTAATGATTTATTGGGTTTTACCTTTTATTTTTCGTTAATACGAGTAATTGCCGAGCAATAAAGAACGTATCAAGTTGAATCATGTTCAAATTTTGGTGGAAGACTAAATTTTGAAGCCTAAGTAAGTTAGGATGATTAACTTGGACATAAATGGGATTTATGTAATACTTTGTGATTTTAAGAAATTAAAATCACCAAATCCGTAAAAACCGCAACCTAATATACGATATTGGCTCAATAAGGCGATTTGGCTTAAAATTTGGCATGTTTATACGTATTATAATGCTGCATATTTACATATGATTGTCATATTTTATTTATGGAATTTTGAATTATGTAAATTTACTTAGTATGGCCTTAGTTTGTTTTTAATCGGTATTGCCCGAAATGTATGGGAATACCGATTCGGTTGTAATTAATGTGATCTCGTATCACTTTTATTTTATTATATTAGTTTTTCCTTTTGTATTGTATCCCCCCCTTATTAAAAAGTAGCTAAGGGGGGATTTCGGTTGGCGAAATTTGGCGAAATTGAAATTTCAATTTCGATTTTTCGATGAATAGTAATGAATAGTGTTATATCGAAGCCGTTGATTCTGCTTAAGGCAATCCATGCCCTCCGGCCTCCGTTCCTCTTTCATTCTTACCCACATCTTTTACAGCCTTGTCAATCATTCTCCTTCATCTTCATCTCACTTTGCATCTTTTCTGTTTCACTCTCCTTTTTCTCTCCGTCTCGCTTCTGGCTCCGCAACATCTCCACCTTTTCTGGCTACATAATGGAAGGTAGCTTTTTAGAAGGTAACTTTTTAACCATGTTTGTTGATTTAATTTATGGGTTTGTAAGTATTGAATTTGATGGGTTTATTGTTTGATCTGAAGTTTATCGCATTGGGTAAAACGGCTCTATCTGTTATTATTGCTTTGTTTTGATTTTATCGTTTCATCGTTGTTTACTCAAATGGTTGATTGATTTTATTGTTCATATAACTCGATTTTATTGTTTGATAGCTTTGTTGCGTTTATATAACTCGAATTTGGTGTTTTCATGATTGTTGTTTACGCAAATGGTTGATTGATTTTATTGTTCATATAACTCGATTTTATTGTTTGATTGCTTTGTTGCGTTTATATAACTCGAATTTGTTGTTTTCATGATTGGATTCGTCCTCTTAACCGTCGTCCTCCTTCAATATCGCCTCGCCTTTTCTTTTATAGAATTTATCCAGGTTTGATTCAGGCTTAGCTTGAGTGGGTATTTATAAAGATTGCACCTTTTTATTTTGTTTTTTGATTTGTTTTTGTGCTTCTGAATTATAAAGTTTTGGGATTTTTCAGCTTTATCCGTCAAAGATAATGTTAATCGTAACAATGGCGGTGAATTTGATATTGCTTGTTTTGGGGAAAATGTGGTGGATTCTGATTGTCAAGAACGGTTATTTCTCTCTTTAGTTTGATTCTTCTTTGATTTTCTGTATTCATTTCAGTATGTTAGAATTATCAATCGATCAACATATTGTCAGTAATTGTGGTTTTTCCTGTGATTTTAATTATACGGTTGAACTAAGTGAGCATTTCTTTATGAGACGTGCAATATGAGTGTATGACTGCTACCCATTTCCTTGAATATTTTCGTTTACTTTCTTTGTTTTTTCAGTTCACTTGATTAAATCGATAGTACTAATAGTTACTCCCCTCCGTTCCAGTTATTTTTTTTAGCGTAACTAGCAGTTGTTTGCCTTTACTTTTCATGTGCACGGGGGATTTTGGGAAAAAAACAAGTTAAGCAAATGACTAAGACGAAGCATTAGTTATTAACTGATTATCCTTTGATTAATGTTTTAATTTAGTCTCTTAATTTGTGCCATTGAGGCACGCCGAAGAATCGTATTTAGTAAACTCTACCATATGTTGTTTTACAACTGTATTGGATCTTATTGTTTTCGGAAAAGCTCAAGTTTGGTAAATATTGAAAGTTATTTTTTACATTATGATGTGGTTGAGTGTAAATTGTCAAGTTTGGTAAATATTGAAACTTATTTTTTACATTATGATGTGGTTGAGTGTAAATTGTAATAAGGGATTGATTTGTTTTTTTCAGCACACCTTTTGTCGTTGAGCAAGTGAATATAGGTTCAGGACCGCCTGGTTCGAATGTAGGCTGGTTTCGGACTGTAAGCAATAAGCCTAGGTTTACAAATACAGTTATCTATGACAGCGCAAAGATGATGCCCCTACCATGGCTATGGTTCATGGATACGGTACCTCTCAAGGCTTTTTCTTTCTTAATTTTGATGCATTAGCCCGTCAACTTAGGGTTATTACAATTGATCAACTTGTGTAAGCAAGTTGGATGGATTACACGTCGTAAGATGGATTTGAAAGTAGAAGTCTGATTACACGAGATTAAAATTCTCCGTGCTTTCTCTCTTGCCTTGCAGTTTTGGTGGATCAAGCGGGCCTGATTTTACATGAAAAAGTACAGAAGGTTAGAACTCATTTACTTGTCATATTCAACTCTCTTTTCTCAAACGCTATATGTAGCTATCAACGGTCGTCTTTGTGGTCAGTCAAACATGCATTGAAATTTAAGATGGACTTAGATAAATATATTTGGCTCCTTGAAATTATGCGGCACTTCTTTAACACCTTTTGTTGTGTTATCGCAATGCAGACTCTGTGTGAATTCTGTGATACTTGGCGCTTGAATGAATGATTTGAATGAGGTTTATAAATGTCATATTCATGTGAACGTGTCAAGTGTCATATATGGTATGCATAGTAATCTGAAGAGTCGGAATGACATAGATGCTTATGTTCATATTGCCAGAGCCCCTACTGTATACTTATAATTTTCTAATGAACTTGTTGGTATTTCTGTAGGCATCTTTCTTTATTGCTTATGTTGTCACTTCGGGATAGACCAGTACCTCATCAGACCTCTTCCGTATTATTCAACTTATCCAAAGTTTATTGCAAAAGTGTTGCTGCTGCTCTAGCGAAAATAATGATGACGAATATGAAGCTCCATACATTCGAGATCATAAGGAAATCCCCAAGATTCTGTTTCTTGGACTTTTGGGTATTACATACTTCTTTCTGGCCCCTCTGATGTTGCCTTTCTTGCTGGTCTATTTTTCCCTTGCGTACATAATTTTCAAGAATTAGGTAAGTTGGTTGCTTTTCTCTGCCTTTTACCTGCTTTAATTTGTACTATTTAGTACTTCGTATGTTCTTGACAGAACTTGTGAATGCTACAAATGCAGTACAAAAGTAGACTAATAGATTACAATTGAGTGTGTTAGCCTCCTTTTTAGTTCAGTTACGAGTCATGACCTACAGTTTAGTCGTCTTTTTTTTTGGCCTTTTTGGTCGTTGATTCATGCTCCCTCTGTCCCATTCATTTGTTTACCCTTTTTATTCTTTTTGAGGCGTACTTTAATCAAAGGTAAACAAATGATTGAGTCGGAGGGAGTATTTCATTTAAGCCGAAACTTCCCCATTTATTGGCTTTAGAGCATAACAGAATAAAATGAAATGGTTACTAAACTATTAGCTCTCTTTTTTATGAGCCAGCTGTGGTTTACGTAATTGTAGACACTTTTGTATGTGTTCCACCAAATAAGGATGAGAAGGAGAATTAAGGCCCACTCATCAGTACTTTACAGGAAAGAGCCTAATAAAAAAGAGAGAACCTCAAAAACCTAACTCTGACCAGTCTCTCCGCTGCACCCCTTCGACTGCTCCTTTTTGGTCGCACTTCTTCTCCGTGCGCCCTCCATAACACTACTCCTTGTGGTTAAGCAGTTCGTACATTGAATCCTTGCTGCGGTTCTGGCAACCCATTAGACCAAGTATGTTTCCCAGTCTTCTTTTTTCACTTACTTGGGTCATGTCTGCCGGAGTGCCAGCTGTCTCTGAGTCGTGTCAGAGGATGGCGTTTTTGGCGCATACTCCATGTCGTATTCTGTATCAGATCGGTCTACTTTCAAAATAATGCTTAAATTTTTTACACTGTTCCTCTTTTTTACTTTGATCGTAACCCGGATGAGTTTATTTTTCACCATAACAATCACTGTTTGGCGCTTTCTTCACATTTAATATATAATGACATAGGGACATGAAATTTGCAGCAGCTCTTTTTGGAGTGAAGCAATTTTCTAGCGCTTCATTAACCATGGCTGTTTGTACATCAACCCACCACATGGCATGATGTTTCTAATGAATTTTATTGATCTTTTTCCTTTCGAACAGTTGAGCAGCCACGCTAAGTGACGGTTTTGTGACTTGTTTTGTTCATATATTACATGTAAAAAAGGTTTGATTGTCTGGCTCTAACCTTCCCTTATCCCTCCAGGTGAGAGCCTTGATGTTGTGGGTAATGATGATGTTATTGTTGTGTAGGTAGGTTCTATAAAAGTTCTTTTGTTTTTGTCTTTCGCTGTTAGTTACACTGTTTAAACACTAATGCAGTTTATAAATGTATATTCACCAAAGTTCGAAACTGCTGGGAAGTTTTGGCCTAATGTTCATAATTCCATAATATTCTCTTTGTTGTTGATGCACTCTATTGCTCTGGGCATCTTTACTCTGAAGAAGCTTCGGATGGGATCCACACTAATGGTCCCTCTTCCAGTGATGACGCTTCTGTTTAACGAGTACTGCAGGAAACGCTTCCTAGAATAGCCGTGGTTGATGCAGTTTACTGTGGTTCCATCAGGAACTGATTATATGTTGTTCAATTCTGCTTTACATTGAGCTCAGCGTGCGAAAATATAGGCAATCACATTTATTAAATAAGGAAGAAACATCTGCAGTGTTTACAATCAACGTATTTCCGACAAATTTTCAACGTAGTTTTAGTTTTAGTTACAATGATCACTAAGTTGCTTTTGATTCAAGTGAAATATATTTACGCTTATTATGCCGTTTATTTACTGAAATGTGATGTAGGAACAACAGTGACATTATTGTTTGGTCTTTCTATTTGATACCTTGAATTAATCGAGTTTACTACATTTTCTCAGAGTTTGATTCAGAGGGACAGCAAAGATGCAAATGATCATGAAATGCCCCAGTTCTAATCAGCTGATTACTGCCTATAAGGATCCCGCTTTATCGCCTGATCAGGTTTCAAACGCCGATGGTCTGAGAGTTCCAAATCACTCTTGATCAGGTTTTGTCTTATATGAATGGGTTGGTTAAGCCTTGGAATCTTAATGTACGGGATTAGATTTCTGTAGAAGACTAACATGATGGGGGTATGAATGTTAACAGGTTGAATTGTGCATGCTCTCTTAATAGTTTCTTCCTATGCTGGTAAGAACTTGAGGAGAATAGTTACAAGTTGACTGTAGAAGGCTAGAAGCTACTACCTAAACTATGCTAACATATGCAGTTCCAGGCCAAGAAAATTCAAATGCAACTAATGCATCTGTAGTGGGTAGTGCAAGTGGAGTAATTGATGACAAAGAATATGCTCGTATAATGGCTAGATTTGATAAGCTTTAGAAAGAAGAAGTTGAATAAGAAGATATTGAACATCGGGATGAAGATAGATATGATGAAGATCTTATTTACTCGGGTGAGTTATCAGAAAGCAACACCTGATTTTGAAATTGTAATCCACTAAGATAGTGTTTCATACCTTTGATGAAATGAGGCTCTTGTTAATATCTAGAATGACATTAATACAATGCTTAATATATTATAGAATAAAGAGAATTAAGAAAATAGGTAGTTTAAAATGTATAGAAAGATGGAAACAAGTTTACTAAAACACTTGGTCATGCAGGAGAAGCGGGAGAAATTGACAAAACTTTACAAAAATACTCGGTCATTGCATCAATGAGCTGGTTGAACACTCGGGTGTATTCCATGTAATTGTGTTTTATAACAACTGTTCATCTTAGCAAAAGACATTGTTATTTCCGGATACTCAAGCTCTCAATAAAGTCAAATACAAACCAAGTTCCAAGCGTAAACTGAATGACCAATCTAGGCAAAATGCGTATATTCATGTTTCCGGCAAAGTTAGATACGAAATATTCACGAATGTGATCTTGTTTGCAATCGATTCGAACATCAAAATAATTATAACGACAAGAATTTTATTCAAATCGCCACTCAAAATGTGTAGAAAATCAAATCAAATCAAAATTTGATACTATCAAATAAAACGTAAACTATTAAAATAACTTGGGGGACGGTGCGCAACGCGCACCGTGCAACCAACTAGTAAACTAGAAAAGCATTGTAATTTTATTTCAACCGAAGATGCTTCAAAAACGGCGCCATACGGAAAGGTGTTCCGACAAGACGGAGTTTTCTTGGGATGCGTGTCGAATTGAAGATCAAGGGACCAATGGAGTTGGTTTCCGAATTTGTAATAGTTAATTAGATTATCTATTTTAGGAAGGCCATACTAGGATTTATCGTTTTATGCTTGCATTTTTCCCTCTATATGTTTGCATGCATTGCCAAATCGCCACAACTATGCATCCATGCATTATATTATCGAGTCCATATCGACCGTGTCAATTATAATTATCGAGTTCACCGCTTTAGTTCACTTAAAACGAGATGGATAATAAATTGACATGACCACACACTAAATAAATAGTTGAGAACTTGGCCGTACCAAATAGTAGAAACCAATCCCAGTTTTACAAGGGAGTTATGTCGGCTCACCGTAATACAAACTTTGTAATATTGGGTAAGTGGATGATAAGTGTTATTACCTCGAAATTTAGGTTGGACTCAACGGAAGAGTGTTGACCGTAGTTGCACGTGTTCCGGGCCAGAGATAATCATTAGAGTAATATTATCAACCGAGAGTTCTAGTGTAGAATCGATTAAAAGTTAATCCACCGAATTATGTTGGCTAGGGATGACTTGGCTCACCGTACCCAAGTTAACATGAATTGGATTTCGGAATCATTTATATAAGTTGGGTTGAGGTCACTTAATAAATGCACTTGTATAAAACATCTACAAGTATTAAAACGACGAGTGTCTAATTTCTTTAATTTCATTTTGTAGTTAATCTTGTTATTTCATCAAAATGACGACTCCATCCACCACTTCCAACAATGTTTCATGGCTCCGATCCTTTATGGATCGATGTAAACTCGAAAAGAATGGGTCAAATTTCACCGATTGGGAAGCCCAACTTCTCATGGCCGCACAAGGTGACGACAAGCTTCGTTACATTACAGAGGCCTCTCCCGCCAATAGGACCACTCCCGCGGCTAGACAAGCCTATGAGGCTTACCAAAAGGAGTCCGCCGCGATCAAGAATGTATTGATCTTTGCGATGGATGCCGAGCTTCAAAGAAGTGCCATAAAGATTGGCAGGGCTTATGAGATCTACACCAAGCTTGTGGGCATGTTTTCACAAACTCCTAGGGTCTTAGAATATGAAGCGGCATCCGCCTTCTTTGATCTCAACTTTAAAGAGGGGCAAAGGGTTAGCCCCCATGTGCTCAAGTTGTTTGAGCATGTTGAGACACTAAGGATGCAAAATGTGGTTATCCCCAAAGAACTCATCATTGATCGAGTTCTACACTCCTTATCCAAGGTGAAAGCATATGTGCAATTCCGGGTGAATTTTAATATGCAAAACAAGGATATGTCTCTTGAGGAGTTGCACAAGTTACTTGTGCAAGCCGAAAGAGACATAGAACTAAGTGTTAGCTCTACAAAGGATGTGCTCAATGTCAACACAAAGAGCAAGGGGAAGTTCAAGAAGAGTGGTAATAAGGGAAAGAAGCAAGCTCCCAAGAAAGGAAAAGCTTTTGAAGCTAGTTCCTCTAAGCCCAAACAAGGTACCTCTTTTGGGGACAAGTGTCATTATTGTAATGGCAATGGGCATTGGAAGAGGAATTGTTCCAAGTATCTTGGCGACATCAAAGCTGGAAAGATTCTTCCAGTAGGTATATGACTATCCCAATCTTTTATGTTTCGAAACTCAACTTTGGTATTATGATACAAGTTGTGATATATGCTCTTCTTATCATAATTAGGGCAT
Source organism: Silene uniflora (assembly GCA_018983105.1). Taxonomy (NCBI): domain Eukaryota; kingdom Viridiplantae; phylum Streptophyta; class Magnoliopsida; order Caryophyllales; family Caryophyllaceae; genus Silene; species Silene uniflora. Next base: position 5,912 of record JAGPOY010006688.1, on the reverse strand, counting down.
CCTAGCAAGGATAAGGGCAAAGACAAGCAAGCATGATCTTGAGGGATGCTAGAAGTAGCC
>JAGPOY010006687.1:0-10154 GCA_018983105.1 Silene uniflora | reverse complement strand
AAAGGAACACATATAACCCCTGATGTTATAACCTATTCAACTCTTATAGATGCCTTGTGCAAGGATAAGAGACTCCAGCTTGCAGTCCAGCTTTTTAAAGACATGCAAGATCGAGGCGTGGCTCCGGATGTGTTCACTTACAATGCCTTGCTTGACGGCCTTTTAAGAAATGCACAGATTGATTCGGCTATCTCCTTACGTAAAGAGATGGAGAAAAAAGGAGTGGCACCTGATATTATTACATATAATACCATAATTAATGGCCTTTGTGAAGCCGGGCGACTAGTTGAAGCAACAAAGGTGTTCTCTACTCTTGTAGCCAAGGGGTTCCGGCCAAATGCAACTACCTATAATATTCAAATTAAAGTTTTATGTAGGCAAGGATTGTTAGGTGATGCCACCAAAATTCTAGAGGAGATGGCGGACAATGGATTTTCTCCAAATGAACGCACCTACAATACAATAATTAAAGGATTTCTCAATGCCAATGATATTGCCATGGCTTTGGATCATCTTCACATAATGAGAAGGCAAGGATTTGCTGCTGATGTGGATACTGCGTCTTTATTTCTCGGCCTACTCACTTCCCCTAATGCTAGTAATACTGACAAAGCTTTGGTTCAAAAGTATTTTTCTGGAGAATAATGGTATGTCGTTCTTTGCTATTTTTATATAAGTGTGTTGACTTTTGAGAATCGACTAATGCTCGCTTTTTAGCTTTACTTTTCTTAACGAATATCTTTATTGGCTGATACTTCTTATTACAATCCTACAGCTATGGTTTTTTATTGTTCTAATTTGTGTTTTTAAATTTTATATCATTTGTGCATTTTCAAACTAAGAAATTTATGAAATATACCAAGTGAAGGATTTCATTTGAGAGCTCTACTGATCCTTGCTTGTTTGCTTTTCACTAGGGGAGAAGAAAAGGACGGATGATGCAAATTGTGATTGGAAATCAAAAAAATGTGATTGACAAACAGATGAGTGTAAGTTACGTAAGTTGCTTATGTATTGCAAAAATTGATGGCCATTTCCTTGGGTTGAGAATTATTCTTTGGTGATGGTTATTGATTTTATCACTGGTGTTATATATGTGAATGAGTTGAGAGAATGATTTGGCGACTGTTAGTCACTCGACTCACTAACGAAAAGGATTTAATCCGATTCTGATAGGTATTAATGAGCATGAACTAGTGTGTGATGTAATGATGTATTGACAATTGACATGGTGTAAATTTGATGGTCATGTATGATGTATGTCCATTTCCAGCATGGTTGGCTTGTTTTCGCGGTCGTTGTTGTAGTCTATTTGGAAGCTCTTTCTGTATAAACTGAAGTGTCAAAGTGATGTGTCGTGTCAGACACTTTAAGACACATGACACGTTACCAAAGTGAAGTATCGGAGTAACGTAGAATACCATTACTTCCCTCTTTTCCCTCTACTCACTTTTCAAATTTTTTTACAAATCCCTGAAAAAGTAATCAACACCCAATCATTGGACTAGCCTCCACATTAGCCTATCAAGAAGATGGCAAATACAAGAGGATCCATTGCGAAATTTCTTTGGCTTCACGGCTCTAAAATCCATAATTATGTGTTGCCACTTGAAGGATTTGAAGCTGATGAGCTATGTGGTGTTTTGAGGATGACAGACCTTGATTATACGATGAACCCTATGAGTTTAATTTTAATCATTCTATTTCTCTAGTCTTGATCGTTGATCACAGGTTCAGGATGTGGCATAGGTTGGCTCAAGGTTGTAGTGAAGAAGGGGTGTTTAACTAGTTATGTTACAACTATGATAAGGTTAGTTTGAGAGTTTAATGTAGGCAGCTGAAACTTGAGAGTGTAATGTAACACCATTATTAAAATAAGGGCGATTTATGTTAAGACCATTTGGCACAAAGTAAGGACGACATCTTGTTTGACGGGAATATGTAGTAAAAACCGTAAGCTTGATATGTCCGAGAACTTGAACCTTACATGTTTTTCTTTTTTCTTTTTTACTAAACGTGTTCTATGGTAATAAACGTAATAAAATTCGAAGGAAAATATGATTCTGTAGTTGAGACTTAAGAGTTCTTGATAACCTCACTTCAACTCTCCTGCTGTTGCAAACTGCAAAATGCATGATTAACTCTTATTTAGTTCACTGTTGTGAGTATATTTAATTTCGAGGATGATGATCAGATTCTTGGCCTGCTGTTGCAATGAGTTAGTCCGAGCTTGCTAGGTTTTCAGTGAGCCTGAACTAGAGTGTGATGTATTGTCGACCCTGGTATAAATTCAATGGTCATATATGTCCTTTTCCAGCATGGCTGGCTTGTTTTATCGGCCGTTCTCATGTTAATTTATCTAAAAGCTAGTATTTGATTTTAGGACAATGAATATTAACTGCTTTATCTGTTATTGTTCTGTCCTAATATATTGAAGAATTAGACTTTTATTTTGTCAGTTTAAAACTGTTGAACCAATGTAGTCTTATCTCCACGAAATTAAATTTGTCGAAATAAGGGCACTGAACCTAATATGGAGAAGAAGGTTGATTTTGCTAACAACTTGAAAACAGTTGTCTTGATTTTTTTTTTTGTGATACCGTGTGATCATTCAGTCTATTTTTTTCTCTTCTCTGTACGACTTTCGTAAACAAACTGAGCAAACAACCATTTATTGGACCGCTCTCCACATTAGCCAACGTATTATGAAGATGGATGCAAATAAGAGGACGCAACATAAAAGCTACTGTAATTGTGTGCTCGGTCGCCTTGAAATCTGTGCGTACATGCTGATGGTGCTTTGATGATGAGGGGTGTTCACACCGTAGACAGTAAACTGGATGACTCAAAAATGGAAAACCAGAGACCGAACCTAGTTGTTGAAGACCGGGACCGGATTGACCTGGACTTACGGTCCAAAACCCGGACCAGACCTGTTTGGACTAGATGTAATATTTTAGGAACTATAAGGCCAGTGTAACTCTATCAAGATTCAACCTCATCAAAGACAAGGGGTTCCTTCTTAAAGATGGAGTTGACATCTGAAGAAAGCAAGATTTTGCTAATGGACTATAACCGTCTATAACGACAAAACAAATAGGCGAAAGAATGAAGCAGCCGGTTATGGTGAAGTATTTTCTTCCTAAGATTTTTGGAGGGAAATTGGAGATTGAAGAAGAAGCAGGATACAATACAATGAGGCATAACTGATGACAAGGTCCTGTTTATAGTCCTACTTAGTTTTACATTTTTTAATGGCTGGGAGGTGATAATAATGGCCATGGTAATTTTTATGTGCCCTTATCGATTTGGCCTTCCGAGATGGCATTGATTAGGAGGTTGTTTAGAGTGGCAGGGTTTATCTTTCACGGCCTATCTACTTATTCACTTTTTTTGGCTATGAGGTTCTTGTTTGGAGGGATTGTTTTTCAAGGCGTAAGAGATTCTTCTCCATTTGGGGCGACCTTCTTGGACGACATCCCGCCATTGATTTCTATGTCCTAGTGGCGTAAGTGCACCTTGGTCTTTTTTGATGGCCCCGGAGACTCGTTGGTTCTCGGAAGTTGTGTGTCAAGTAGAGGATAGTGAAGTTGAAGCTCGTGTTTAGCTGTTCGTACACCATCAACACTATTTTGTATACCAATGTATTTACAATGTTGCTTTAGTTTACAGTTTTGTTAAAATAAGTGCATTTGACTAAATGAGTCAAGTGCCACATGTATAACTGTATAAGGATTATATTTTACACTTGCCAAAAAAAAAAAGTCTTAGAATTATATGCAAGTAAATTATCATTTTGGCTATTAATGTTCAGTCGTGGGTCATTTGTGTGATAATTAAAATAGCGTAATAATGCAGTTTCGATCCTCTCCATCTCATTATCTCTGTTTTCTCTATAATACATCCACATTTTAATATTTATCTCTCCCTTCATTTTTTGTTTTTTTTTTTTGTTTTGTTTTGGTTAATCGAAGCGCACACTTAGTCGTATGGAACGATTACAAGTTACAATCCTTCGACCATCACAAGATTTAATCCTAACTACTAAATTATAGGAGATGGGGGTCCATTCCTTTTAAGAAAAAAGAGAATCCGGACCAGTGATAATGGTAGTCTACTCAAATGTAACGATTAATTTGGAATAAAGTTTGGATTAAAGAGGACAATAATAAAATTGGAATTGGATGAAGTATTTATAGATTAGTGTATTGATTTTTGCCTGTAAGGGTGGTTTCTAGTGGTTAAAACTTGGGTGAAATTCTCAGAAGACTCGGGTTCAAGCCTCTCCAAGAGCAAAATCTTGTGGAGCATTCTTGGCTTGGGTCCATGCCTAATAGACTTCGAGTTAGTCATGACTTACCTGTACAGGTTTACCCAGTGCGCACTTTATGTTCAATAATTTCGGGTTCCCTCGTTACCAAAAAAAAAAATCTCAAATCTATTAACTCGCAACTTTTTGTTAATAATTTCAGATTTACCCCTAGAAAATTCAATAGAAGAGCTTTACTGATCCACCATAGAACAACGACAATGGATAAAAAAAAAAAAAGCATTCAAAAGGAAATTGATTCATAAAAAAAGCCGTCCTAATAAACATTCAGATCTAGTTATTGCAGTTTAGACTTTAGGGTCAAGCTCGAGTCTTGAATTTTTGGTATGAAGTCGGATACCGATCGAAATTATATATTAAGGTAAGTCAATTTTGTTACATATCTACTCGACTACCCTACCCAAACTCGCATTTGATCACCTCGGCCCTACCCATAACATGTCATTTACATTTCTACCTAATTGAACATGAAGTAAAAGTAAGCATCGTCCTTTTGCCATTTCTAATTGACAATCAAGTTATTGCATTTCTACCTCACTATTTTCTAATGGTGCGAATCATGTTAGGTAACCTTGTTCGCCTTCATTCTTTTCATTTTCATTTTCATTTTCGATGTCGATTTCATTCCTCTTTTGTTGTTGAAGATCCCCAATTGTTTCTGGATTCTGTTAGACAACAATGCCGATTAGGGTTTTCTACTGTTGATATTCCTGTTTCGATATTTCATCAATTGAACTCTCTCCGTCCTCGCCCTTCTATTATTACCTTTAATCAGTTGTTTACTGCTATGTCTAAGATTAAACCCCATCCTCCTTTCTCTATTGTTGTTACCCTCTTTAATCAGCTTCAACTGTCTGGTCTCCGTCCCGATATGCATTCCATTGGTATTATCGCCAAGTGTTATTGTTCCCTGGGCCGTGTCGATTTTGCCTTCTCTCTTTTAGCTAAGTACATTAAGCTTGGCTATACACCTCATATTATCATCATAAATACCTTACTCAATGGCCTTATAGACTCTGATAAGTTGGACGATGCTGTTAAATTGTTGCGTAAAAGCGTCAACCTTGGGATGCAACCCGACCTTGTTACGTACGGTTCTATGTTCAAAGGTCTATGCCGCTCTGGCGACAATGATGGTGCTCTCAAATTGCTTAGAAATATGGAGTCTAAAGCCCCTTTTAAGCCTGGCGTTGTAATATATAGCACCATCATTGACAGTCTATGTAAAGATCAACTGTTACCTCAAGCCCTTTGCCTTTTCAAGGAAATGAAAGCCAAGAGCATTTTGCCCGATGTTGTAACCTATAATACCTTAACTCGAGGACTCTGTAGTTTAGGGCATTGGGATCATGCCAAGGAATTGTTAACTGAGATGTTGGACAACAACATTGCTCCGGCCGTTGTCACCTACACCACCTTTATTGACAGTCACTGTAAGGAAGGAAATGTTAAAGAAGCGAGGGCTATTTTTGAATTCATGACTAAGAGAGGTGTGCACCCTGACATTATTACTTATAATGCCTTGTTGGACGGGTACTGTTTGCGTGGAGAGATGGAGGAGGCAGAAAAGCTCCTAGATATTATGGTAAACGATGGCATCGTGCCTGATGTTGTGACTTTCAGTACCCTAATCAATGGATATTGCAAGTCTAAAAAGGTTGACAAAGCTTTGGAGATATTCCGGGATATGCTTCTTAAAGGAACCCATGTAACCCCAAATGTGTTCACTTATAACACTATCATAGATGCCTTGTGCAAGGGTAAGAGACTCCAGCTTGCACTCCAACTTCTTAAAGATATGCAAGATCGAGGCGTGGCACCAGATGTGTTCGCTTACAATGCGTTGCTTGACGGCCTTTTAAGAAATGCACAAATTGACACGGCGATCTCCTTACGTAAAGAGATGGAGAATAATGGTGTGGCACCTAATATTGTTACATATAATACAATAATTAATGGCCTTTGTGAAGCCGGGCGACTAGTTGAAGCAACAAAGGTGTTCTCTACTTTTGTAGCCAAGGGGTTGCGGCCAAATGTAACTACCTATAATATTCAAATTAAAGTTCTATGTAGGCAAGGGTTAATAGGTGATGCAACCAAAATTTTAAAGGAAATGGCGGACAATGGATGTCCTCCAAATGAACGCACCTATAATGCAATTATTAAAGCATTTATCAATGCTAATGATATTGCCATGGCTTTGGATCATCTTCACATTATGAGGAGGCATGGATTTGCTGCCGATGTGGATACTGCGTCTTTATTTCTCGGCCTACTCACTGCTCCCAATCTTAGCGATGCAGACAAAGCTTTACTTCAAAAGTATTTTCTGGAGAAAAATGGTATGTGCTCTTGCTATTTTGATATTTAGTTTGAATTGACTAATAGAGGCTATGAGATATTTTTAGCTCTACTTTGCTTAACAATTTATTTATGTGGCTGATTGTTTTTCTTATAATCCTAAAGCTATCTTTTTTTTGAGTTCTAATCCGTGTGTTTAATTTAAAGTTTTTCGTGATTATTCAAAGTAAGAGATTTCATTAAATATGCAAGGTGGGGGATTTCATTTCATCTCTATTTATCGTAATGTATTTGTTAAGTAGCTGGTGTTTTTCATTAAAATCGAAAAGCTGGGCCATTTATCTTTATAAGCTTTATATTCTATTGGGTAAATTTTTTTTCTTGCGTGTTAAAGTTCTGATAATAAGGCAATGAGTTGCGAAGTTTTACTTATCATTGCTTGTTTAATTCTCACCAGGGGAGGAGAATGAAGCAAATCGTGAATACTAATTGAGAAGCATTGTGATTGGCAAACAACAAGCTTGAGGTGAATAAGGGATAATAAGCTGGTAATGTTGTGACAATATTAGTTAAGCGAGTAAAGTAGGTGACTGAAGTTGAATGTGATATTCATTAGCGCTTTTACAGTGGTATGTGTCGTTAAAGCGGCGAAAATAATCTGGAAAGTTTTTTCATTAAAGTTATTTTTTTACAAGATTTTATAAAGTTTTAGTCATTCTTTGTTCTCTCGTCTTTATTCCCTTTGATTCAAGGTTTGTTTTAATTTGATTTGCCATTAAAAACTGCAAGCTTGATATGGTCAAGAACTTGAACCTGACATGTTTTGAGGTTTTCTTTTTTAAGCGACTAAACCTGTTCCATTATGAAAACTGAGAAGAGTCATTAGCCGTGAGTCCGTGACAAACTAGGAAATGCATTTTATGATAATAAACATAATAAAATTCGAAGGAAAATATGATTCTTTAGTCAAGACTTAAGAGTACTCGATAACCTCACACGTCAACTCTCCGGCTGTTGCAAACTGCAAAATGCATGATTAACTCTTATTTTGTTCACTGTTATGAGTATTTTTTTTATTTCGAGGATGATGGTCAGATTCTTAACCGGCTGTTGCAATGAGTTAGTTCGAGCTTGCTAGGTTTTCAGTGAGCCTGAACTAGAGTGTGATGAATTGTCGACATGGTATAAATTGAATGGTCATATTTCTCCCTTTCCAGCATGGTTGCTTGTTTTATCTGTCGTTCTCATTTTTATTTATCTAAAAGCTATTTGATTTTAGGACAGTAAATATTAACTGCTTTATCTGTTATTGTTGTGTCCTAATATATTGAAGGATTATACGTTTGGAGACCTTTATCTTGTCAGTTTAAAACTGTTAGTCCAATAAATGTGAAGTTAACGAGCCGAAAAAGCAGTTGTTTCGATCGGATGAACCAATGCAGTCTTGTGTCCACGAAATTAAATTCGTCGAAATAAGGGCATTGAACCTAATATGGAGAAGAAGGTTGATTTTACTAACAACTTGAAAACAGTTGTCTTGATTTTTTATTGTGATACCGTGTGCTCATCATTCAGTCTATTTTTTTCTCTTCTCTGTACGACTTTCGTAAACAAACTGAGCAAACAACCATTTATTGGACTGATCTCCACATTAGCCAACGTATTAGGAAGATGGATGCAAATAAGAGGATGCAATATAAAAGCTACTGTAATTGTGTACTCGGGTCGCCTTGAAATCTGTGTGCACATGCTGATGGTGCTCTGATGATGAGGGGTGTTCACACCGTAGACAGTAAACTGGAAAACCAGAGACCGAACCTAGTAGTTGAAGACCGGGACCGGATTGACCTCGACTTTCGGTCCAAAACCCGGACCAGACCTGTTTGGACTGGATGTACTGTAATATTTTACGAAGTATGAACCAAGGCCAGTGTAACTTTATCAAAGATTCAACCTCATCAAAGACAAGGGGTTCCTTCTTAAAGATGGAGTTGACATCTAACTTAAGAAAGCAAGATTTCGCTAATGGACTGTAACTGTCTATAACAACAAAACAAATAGGCAAAAGAATGAAGCAGCCGGTTATGGTAAATAATTTTTTTTCGCAAGATTTTTGGAGGGAAATTGGAGAATGAAGAAGCAGGATACTATACAAAGAGGCATAACTGATGACAGGCTCCTGTTTATAGTCCTGATAAGTTTTAAGGCCTAGGAGGTGATAATAACGGCGATGTTAACTTTTATGTTGTGTCCATCTCGATTTGGCCTTCTGAGATGGCATTGGTTAGGGGGGTTGTTTAGAGTGGTAATGGCTTCTCTTTCGCGACCTATCTACTTATTCACTTTCTTTGGCTATGAGGTTCCTATCTACGTCTTAGTGGCGTAAGTGCACTTTGGTCTTTCTCGGTGGCTTCGGAGACTCGTTGGTTCTCAGGAAGTTCTGTGTCAAATAGAGAATAGTGAAGTTCAAGTTCGTGTTGAGGAGTTCGTACACCATCAAACACTATTTTGTATACCGATGCATTTACCATGTTGCTTTAGTTTACGGTTTTGCTATAACGAGTGCATTTGACCAAATTACTCAAGTGCGACATGTATTAGGATTATATTTTATAGTTGCCCAAAAAAAAACGTCTTTGAATTATAAGCAAGTAAATTATCATTTTTGCTATTAAAGTTCATTCGTGGATCATTCGTGTGATAATTAAAATATTAGGCGTAATAATGCAGTTTTGATCCTCTCCATTTCTTTATCTCTGTTTTCTCTATTATACTCCTACATTTTAATATATATATTTCTCTCTCCATTCATTAAAACATCACAAATTCGAGCATATAATACGTCCACATTCTAAAATCTATTAATTGGCAAGTCGCAACTCGCAACTATTTGTTCAATAATTTCAAATTACTCCTCAAAAATTGAATAAAAGAGCTTCACTAATCCACCATAGAACATCGAAAATTGATAAAAAAAATCATTCAAAAGAAATTGATTCATGAAAATGGCCGTCACAATAAATATTCGGTTCTGGTTATTCGAGTTTCGGGTCAAGATCAAGTCTTAAATTCGGGTATAAAATCAAGTACAACTAGAATTATTCATTTTACCATATCTACTCCTAACATATTCGGCCCAAGCCCGCATTTGGCCACTCGACTCTACCGGTAACACATATCATTTCTACAAGAGTAATTTAACAAAAACTCCCTTCAATATACCACTTTTCAAAATTAACTCCCTTATGAAAACTTTTTAATAATTTACCCCCAAAAAATACACTCTGGTCAAATATCACACCCAAAGTGACGGACAGGTGAAAAGTGTGACTATATGACCGTTTTGCCCCTGTTTTATTACTAACCCAACACATCCCCTCTTGACTCTCATCATATTTTCATGGCAATCTTCATTAAATCAGCCAATCAACCCAGAATTTTGAACCGCCATGGGACCGCCCTTGTGGCTCAACCCTCGAGCTCCATTCCAGCCTGCTCCTTCATCCCCGACCACCTCAATCCG
>JAGPOY010006686.1:0-10154 GCA_018983105.1 Silene uniflora | reverse complement strand
AAGGACGTGCTTTCTTGCAAAAAAAAAAAGAATATTAAAACTTTTGTAAAATTATACACAAGTAGAGAAATTTATTACTATCTAAATTTTTGCTTTTTTTTTTAAATCGGAATTTTATTTTGTGGTTTTTCATGACATCGATAATGTAGTAAATATATCTGAATATATAATTTGGTTTATTTAAGTCATGAATTTCTCGTATTTTGAACTTTTTAAGTTACAACTTTATGACCTTGCGTAATATTCTAAAAAGACCATAACACATGTATAAAAATAGAGTTGAATTACATGTTAGTTAAAAGGTAGCACTCATAGATGATAAATTAGATAAGTATGTTATTGATCAACCATCATAGAGAAGTTTAAATATCTTTTCAGACTGTCTAATTCGAAAATTGATATATAATTTTATTTGTTAGATATTTAGATGAAAAACTTGAATTTTGTGTTAAAATCAAATTTGATGAAAAGTAATTTGAAATTTTTTGTAAATTAAAATATCAGGTAAGAAAATTATTAACTAAAATAACAACATTGAAAGTAGGGGTGAGCAAAAATAAATAATGCGTTTTTATATACATATACATTACGATATACAGTTTCAATCATACGAATTTCTGTACATATGATATGTTTAAAAACTGTATCGGATACATATCGGCAAAATCTAAAACCTTAAATAGTATTTTCGCCATAAGTCGTCTTTTTAAAAAAAATATATGTTGAACTACAAAATATCGTATTTATCAATGACTCCATATTATAACTCTTATACTCTTTAGGCTATTTTTCCTTTTATATTCCATACTTATGAATACTCTTTCACTTATTAAATACAAAAATAAAAAATCACAAAAAAGGCATAAACGAAATATAATTACCCGAGTGACATTGAAAACCGGATAACGTATTTCTGGCTTTCAGATATATGGGAAAACCAGATATAACTGTATGTAAAAAAAATCCATAGTAGGTAAGTATATTAAAAAACGAGATTTTAAAAATGAATATTAATACAGTTTGTCGAAACCTTAGAGGATATACGGTTTTACTCACCACTACACAAAAAGTTGAAAATAAAAACAAATAATGATCTACTTTAATCAATAATGAAAATAAAAACCATATAAAAAAGTTATTGATAAAAAATCAATATGAGGTAGCGAAGATAAATAAATGTCATTTAAAACACAGCAATGAGCTGGATCCTAAGAGTAGCCGATTTTTTGTTGGGTTTAGACATATAAATGACTACTTCAAAAAGAGGTTGTTGATGAACGATGCTGCAGGTATTTCAATATTAAATAATTATAAGCCGTTGCTCTTAGAGGGGGGAAGTCATAAGAACCTCGGCTTTAGGTTGATTGATGGTCGAAACGCCATCAATCAAGAACGAAGACGTAGTGTTAATTAAGGCGATGCGAATGAATTGAAGGCATATTTTGAGAAGATGAAAGAAGAAGATCCTAATTTTTTCTACGCAATTGAGCTCGACTCTAATTATGGGGCTCCAATGAATGTTTTTTTGATCTGATTCACGTTCCCGAGCTATGTTTAAAGTGTACGACGACGTTGCGACTTATGATACAACTTTCTTGACGAATATGTAAGCTTTTATATCTCAATTTTATTGTGAGTAGTTATATTCGTTTTGTTTGGCTATTTAAGAGTACAAGTCTTTTTGTATGGAGCTATAAAATTAAGTTTGGTTTCGTAAGATTGCTGAATGATGTTTTTATGAATTGAAAAAAACTTAAATTACGAATTTAATTGAAAATTTAAATTATGAATTTAATTGTATTATATCATTAATCTGATTAGTCATTTTCATTTGTATGGTGTTAAAAGTTTAAGTTTGGTGTCATAGGATAGTTAAATGGTGTTTTACTTTAGTTTTCATTTTCATTTTCATTTGTTTGGGTTTTACTTTAGTTTCTTCTTTGTATTTTTTATATGCATTGCTTTTATATTTTTGATCAATATTGCTTTGATGGTTAATCTGATACAATCAATCATGGGGTTACAGATACCATATGCCTTTTTCACCTTTCGAAGGGGTCAATCAACATGGTAGTTCAGTTGTTTTTGCGTGTGCTCTGGTTACGCGCGATTATGAGGAAAGTTTCCACTGGGTTTTTAGGCAGTTTTTAGAATGCATGGGTAGAGCTCCATCTGTAATACTTACAGACCAGGAGAAAGCAATTGGTAATGCAATTGAAAACATCTTCCGTAACACTAAACACAGGCTCTGCCTTTGGCACATACTGAAAAACGCTGGTAAGAATCTGGGAAGGCATGAACTTTGGAATAATATCCAAACTGACTTGAACTTAGTAATTCACGACAGTTTGGATGCGGTTGATTTTGAAATAGCATGGAAGGAAATGGTTAGTAAATACGGTATTGAAGAAAATACATGGGTGAAGGAATCATACTCGAAAAAGGAGAGTTGGGTTCCCGCTTATTGTCGTGGAATATTTTGTGCTGGGATGTCGTCGACACAAAGGAGTGAGCAATAAAACCGGTACTTCAAAAGTTACGTCAATAGGAGGACAACGTTAAGTCAGTTTTCAAATAAAATTGAACAAGCATTGAAATTGAAAGTTGAGGATGAGGTCGCGAACAATCACATGTGCAAAGAAAAACCAAATAAGATTGAGTGCAACTTACTTGTTGAGCAGGTTTTTCATAAGTTGTACACTAAGAAGATCTATAAATTGGTACGTGATGAGGTAATTGGGCTAATATATACAAATGTTGATCCGCCCCGTAGAATTGGGTATAATGCGATGTTCAAAGTTGAAGATAAAAAAGTGGCGCCATTTGATAAGACGAAAACATATTGGGATGACATTGATAAAAGCGAGGGACTGCTCAAGTGCACATGTAAGTTATTTGAGTTCAAAGGTATAATTTGTCGGCATATTATTAGATACATGGTGATCGAAGAAGTGAAGGTGATTCCCGATCGATACATACTTTATCGATGGCGAAAGGACTTGGTTAGAGAATACGAGACTATCCAAACTGGGTACTATAACCCGGAAGCCTCAGAACGTGCGAAGAAGTCGTTGGAGGTGACTATAAGGAACCACCACATTTCCACACTAGCGCTTCGAGACAATGAAACGTATGCAGTATATGAGAGACTGACTTCTGAATTAATCAAGGAGTTGGAGGGGATTGTTGGTGTTGAAACTGTTGACTCTTATGTTCCTGGTGGTGTGTCTTCAAGGGTTTGGGGTCGTAGGAGGCTAAAGCCAAGAGAATGCAATATGAGGCATATGAAGAGGATAACAGCCGCAGCCCCGAGGGATGGTCGCCTCTATGAGCCTGTTGACAGAAGAAGATCTGGAAGGGTTCCAAGAGGCAATAAAACTCCCGATGCTAGAAAGAATAAGAAGGTAAGTAATAGAGTTTTTGTTGTTCATTTCTATATTAATTCGTGTAGTATAGCTTCATGCATAACCATGTCAATAACTTCATCATTTTTTTAATTGCAAAAAAAAAAATGCAGCTGTGAACGCATGCACCGCTAATGATAGCAATCTTTTGAATAATGCATCCACCGAGTTTGGTGAAACGCAATGTACTCGTACAAGACTGTTTGGTTCATCGCAATGTACCCCTACAATGAGCCAGTTTGATGCATCGCAATGCACCCCTACAAGGAGCCTGTTTGGTTCATCACAATGTACCCATGCGAGGAGCCTATTTGGTGCATCGCAATTCCGCTCACCTTATTCTACACCTAGCAGAAACACATTTGCTACATCACAATCTACTCCTCCTTTGCATGGGGTGAACGGAGATGTTCATGTTGGGGTCATATCCCATATTTTAGACATCTCTAAAATATTCTATATAACTCATTTAAACAATATATAAAGTGGATCTAGTACATGCAAAGAAAAGAGAAGAGAAGAAACCGATTTCTCTTACATTGCGGAATATGGCACGAGTGGGCACAAACTAGGTCACCTAGCTATGTTTGTTCTTGAGCTAATAATACAAGGATATATGATCCTCCAAACCCTAGATTTCAAGTGTAGAAATTCTCCTTTCGATTGCACCCAAGACTTACCCAATACCACTAATATTATATACTAACTAGGTATACATATTAGTAACCTTAAAATTTGATCTAATAATATTATTATTACTACTCTAGTAATTTTAGGAATTAAATTAGATTTTAGAACAAAATCTTTCTCATATGAAAAACCCTCATTTTGGAGAAATGAGTGGAATGGATTTTTTTTTTTTAACCATGAGACAATCTCATGTATGTGAGTATATAGGGTGTCGGGTGGGGTGGTAGAAAAGAGAGAAGCATGCTCTCACAATTGCATTCTCAATGTCTTGTGTAAAACAATTAGGAGACATCAATTAATGAGGTGTTTAAGAGTTAAACCACCCATTATCCACCCTTACCCAAAACCGACACCTATGGTAAAATGGGTGTCCATTTTACATTTCATAATTTGTCAAATGTATAATGTGTGACATGTTGTGAGTAATAAGTCACAAGTCACAAAGACGTATATTTAACAAGTTAAATATCACAATAAATCGCATTTATCAATTTGACAAATAATTCATAATTTTTGTACATGTAAAACGGGTCATTTTAATATCAGTTAGTATAATTCACAACATATTGTAATTATTTCTAACTCGTCATTCCAATATCGTATGTTTCATAAACATGAATCAATTTCGTAATTTATAACACTTAAATTACAAAATTGAATCTTATTCAATCTCATTACAATAAGATATAATAATTTCACTTATAATATAAATTTGTTCTATTTTAAGGAATTAATTAATCTGTATCGACATACAATTAATTAACTGCACGGTTTGGGAATCGTCCTATAGGTGTGACCTAAAGGGATCAACTGGCCACCACCGTCAAACGACAGTAATGTCAAACTCTAGTTAGCCAATCATTACCGATTAATGTTGATCAGTTGACTATATAAATAAATCATCCCTTGTGTATTCTTATTTCGAGTTTTATATAATTACGTGATTACACAATAATTATGTGATCGCACTATTGTTGAGGACACATACTTTAACAATCTCCCACTTGTCCGAGACAAGTGTGTGTCACCAATTCTCTTGTCCTATTACAATCTCCCACTCAATGCAAGGTGTCTTGCAGGTCGTACTTGCATTTGATCATATCTAGAGTGGTTTTCTCGATCTGGAGAGTAACTGTCTGACCGGAATTATCTACCGTAGATACCTTCCGAGCGTGGCCACGCATTTCTAGTTCACTTCTCCTCGAGTGGCCTAGAGATTTTAAACAACCCTGACAAGGGGGTAGACATTTCCTATCGCACCATTCCCTTCGATTAGCCACAGCTCATTATGACCCAAAAGATGCCCATTTGACCCCAATTACGAAAAGTCGTAGAGCAAAAGTCAAACTCATTCAGAAACTATGACATCTTGGGCGAACGGTCTTTAGTCTAAGAATTGACTCAAAAGAATACTATAGTAGCTCTTGACATGACCACGCTTTATGAATTTCCAGAACTCTATAAGCGGTCACTGCCCGACAGAGTGTCCCATACAGTCTGCCTATGTGATTGACTAGTCATCCCATATGACTCTATGGCAATTGAACTTGCCATCAATCGCATCACACTCTAGTTACTTCGAGACGTCACCTCTTTTAAGTAGCTAGGGGCGAATACTATATTAATCCAGTTCACTTAATAGGGTTCAATATTGTCTCAACAACCTATTTGGATTTAACAAAGTAATAAATAAATGAGTTTACTTAATGAAACTCAAACGATAAATGCGATTATCATATATGAATAATCAATACAGTATTATTACTTCATATCTATAATCTTAATATTATCTTGTATATAGTTTTACATCTCAATTCAATTGAAATGACATGACTTATCATGTTTAGCCTATGTGAAGGCCCTGGTTAGTAAGTTTCAGCAACACATTGCGCCTTTCCTAACCTTACCATATACATGTTTCCCTTGGTGGTTTATAATCTTGTATTATAAAAACTTTCTGAGTACGTGTCAAGATCCAATCTGGACATAGGCTCTTTAGCCTTAAAATAGCTCCCACTGTCCTCACAGTGTGTGGGACTCATCTCTCTTGCATATTTTATTATTGTAATTGTACTCAATTTCCGTTGTATTTATTTCTCATTGTTCTATTGCCTAGAACGATTCTAGCAGATTTACATCTTAATATGCCGTGATGGTTCTTTAACCATCCTGATGTGTTTTGAATATGGTTTCCATGTGAAACCTTAGCAATCTCAATTGTCATTTGTGTAACACCCTTACACAAATTAGTGAATTGCAAGAACACACTTAGATTTATATCCTTAATGCTTCCTCAAGTACTTAAGGGTAATCTATATGGCTATTTTAGTGATCATCACTTAAATTCGATTAGTAACAATTCATCATACTCAAAGTATATGAAGAGTCATAGACAATAATACATCATTGCGTAGTTTAATTGATCCAGCAGCGGAAGCAAATGGAATTAATCATATATGTTTAATCTTAATTGAACTTAGTCAAGAATCTTATCAACATAAGACTTCTGATTTTACGCTAATATCATATGGATTTAACTCCTTAAATCTAGATAATAAAAATGTATTATATTTCTCCTAAGTCTTAAATCATTCCCAATGATCAATATGTCATCCACATATAAGACTAATTAAAATCACCGTTACTCCCACTAAACTTTATGTATAAACACAACTTCTCGACACATCGAGAAAAGGATTTATAACTTGATTAAATCATTAGCTCCAACTCTATGATGTCCCACTTAAGACTATCTCTTAAGTTACACTGTCTTAGGATTGTTAGAATCTACAAAAACTCAAAAGATGTATCAAATACATAACTTCTTTTAGAATCTAATTCAAGAAGCGGTTTTTAGATCTATTTGCCAAATTTCATTATAATGAAATGCAATTGCTAAGAGGATCCGAATAGGCCTAAGCATTGGTGCAAAACCTTTGCCACCGATGTAGCTCAAAAATATTCACAATATTTTCATATTTTCTCAATTCGGATTTCATGGCTTCAAGCCATTGTTTCGAGTTGCGACTTAGAACATTCTCTTTGTAAGTAATAGGTTCTTTACTTTCTAAAAATAACATGAATTCATCATCTTCACAAGATATGAGTTCAACCTTACCTCCTAGCTTTTAAAGAAACAATATCCAAATGTTGTCGAGAAGGATTAATTTCTTTCGACATACAATTCATTTGTGGCTCTTGAATATTTTCTCCTACTCTGTCTTCTAGAATTAAACCCTTATTCTAGAAAGACACTATCACGAGCAACAAAACCTGTGTCCTCGTGATTATATGTAGGACAAATATCACTTGTTTCTTTTGAAAAACTTACAAACATGGTACTCTTACTTTTCATATCTCATATGAAGTGAATTTGATTGTTCAAATGTGATTTGATTTAGTGGAAAAAGAAATTGTAGACAAAAATGATAAAATCCCCAGAGTAAAATCAAGTAGCTCAAAGTTACTTGATAAAGTCTAAACCATATCGAATAGGGTTTGATTTCTTCTTATTATCCCATAATGGAGGCTATGATAAATTAACTTTGTGATACTATATCACACTTACTTTGGTGTAAATCAAAGTCATCACTTTAGATATTCCCATCACGACTGATCGTGAGTCTTGATCTTATAATCTTTCGGTTCGTTTACTTCATATTGAAACTCTTTGAACTTCTTCAAAGATTTCTCTTTATACCTTATTAAGTGAACACATTTGTGTCAACCTAAATCGTTGGTAAGAGAAAAGAAGTAATGATTAACCTTTCTGGATCAATGATTTACATGTTCGATCTTCTTTTCTACAAAAGAGCACGAGATATCTTGCTTTGAATACAAGATACGCATTTACCATAAGATTGACAATCTAATGGTTTCAAGAGTTCTAACTCTAGTGACTCAATGCGTCTATCATTCCAGAATTAAGATTTTGATCTGAGTTACCAAATCAAGCCTTTCATAATCTATATAATATATCATTCTAGTTTTGTTTTAGAATATAATTACCAATGATTTATATGGGCTAGCCATAGATCAATTTATGGTATATGAGGATACAACACTTGTGATCACCAAAGTGAAACCTCTTTTGCGTTTTAAGCATAAACTTAAAATTATATTCTCATTTAGAGTTTATGCACATAATAATCTCAATTAAGGTACAACTCTAAATTAAAACTATATTGAGTACACAATGACATCTACATGTCTCATAATGACAACTACTCTAGTTTCATCCTTTTGTGTAGGTCGACATTATTCAATGCTATTCGTCATATCATTATCATTTCTTGTATCAAATACAATGATAAGAACTACCGCCGGTATCAAATATTAACGAAGGTACTAGCAAAAGTAATGTCAATCAAATAGATGTTTAAAGAAGAAGGTCGTTTTAGGTGTCGCACAACTAACTTGTTTATATTCCAATAAATTGGGGTAGTTTCCATTCTAGTGTCCAACACTTCCACAATGGAAATATTATCGGTCGCGATTGATATCTTGCTTAGGCTTAGTTTTGTTATTCTCAATAACTTAACTCTTGCCTTTGTATTATATCACCCAAATTTTCCTTCTTGATCGAACCTCGTCTTATTCTTAACAATTTAAGATAATGCTCCCACTCACTTCCACGAATTTTTGCTTATGCAAGCAAAATTGAATCTTATGAAGACTACTCTTCAAATTATTCGTAGTTTACACCATGATAAGGTGAAACTTTTATTGAAGTGATTGTGGTATTTGGTCAATTACGATTTCTTACAAATCTAATCACCAATTGGATCTACCGTTTCCAAGTACTTAAGCAATTTAAGTGCATGAGAAACTATTCCGTGAGCCATACGAATAAAGAATCGTTTGTTGTAAGTAGATATCATTGCCAAGAATCAAAAACCCTTTTGATTATAAATGACTTCTATCTATACTCTTCACAAGAGATCCTTACAATTTAATATGAGGATTAGAAGGAAAAAGCAACTTTGTCTTTTGCAATGGTGTTTTAATATATCGTATATAAATTGAAGTAAAGATATAGAACAATATTAAAACAACGAACTAGTGGGAAAACCAACATTTATCGTTTATAATTAAACTTGTAAATAAAACAAGTTAAGCATTTGTATAGTGACCTTTACCCAACTATAACAAATGATTCTAAGACCCGAAATTCATATTAATTTCGGTGTGAGCCAATGGGCCCTCTACACTTTCCTTAATATAACTCGGTGGGTTAACTCATTTAACCGATTCTACCATTAGAACTCTTAGTCGATGAAATTACGTTAATCTCACCTCTAGCCCGAACTTGTTGTGGCTACGGTCGCTAATACTTTCGTTGAGATCGACCAAATTTCGAAGTGTAATAACCATTTATTACCCCACTTACCCGATGTCAATAAAGTGCCCCGATAAATCGTATTGTACTTTAATGAAACAGAGGGTCATGGGTTTCTACTTTTTGGTAAGGCTAAGTCTCAATTTGAAATGTAAAGGTCTTGTCAATTTATTATCTATCAAATTTAAGTGAGCTAAAAGTTGAATTATTGACAATATATAATTGACACGGTCGATGACTCGATATATATATATAATATGCATGTGTGTTATGGCGATTTGGCAATGCATGCAATATATTAAAATGCAAAACAAATAAAAATTCCTAGTATGGCATTTCCTAAAATAGAAAATCTAATAAACTATTACATATTCGGAAACCAACTCCTTTGGTCCCTTGAACTTTATGTGACACGCCTCCCAAGGATAACACCGTCTTGATCGGAACGCCTTTCCGATGGCCACCGTCTTTTGGATTCGCCAAAACTACAAATAATAATAAAATACATTTGTAACGAAAATTAAATCTATTAAATTACAAAACGGTGATACGAAATCACATAAATTACAACCGAATCAATATTCCCATTCATTTCGGGTAATATCGATTAAAAACTAAGGCCATACTAAGAAAAAATTACATAATTCAAAAATTACATAATAAAAAAAAATCATTCATCAATGAAATATGCAATGTAATAATATGCTCCTAACATGCCAATT
>JAGPOY010006685.1:0-13991 GCA_018983105.1 Silene uniflora | reverse complement strand
GTCAGAAAAAACGTCAATAGGGGAAGAGAAGACAATACCGAGACTTCCCAACAAGCCTTTGACCCATTTAATCTCGCAAAGAATGGTAGCCATGGCACGATATTCGGCTTCAGCAGAAGAAAGAGAGACCGTATTCTGTTGTTTCGTCTTCCAAGAAATAGGAGAATCCCCAAGAAACACCAGCCAGCCGGACACGGACCGGCGA
The DNA here is from genome assembly GCA_018983105.1 of Silene uniflora. Taxonomy (NCBI): domain Eukaryota; kingdom Viridiplantae; phylum Streptophyta; class Magnoliopsida; order Caryophyllales; family Caryophyllaceae; genus Silene; species Silene uniflora. Next base: position 13,786 of record JAGPOY010006685.1, on the reverse strand, counting down.
GTGGTTAGACAGCCACCATAATCGGAATCACACCAACCACTAACCACGGGCTTACTATCAGCTCGTAACAAAACACCTTGACCAGGACAACCCTTAAGGTACCGGACAACCCGAAGGGCAGCGTCGTGGTGCTCCGTGCGTGGTGCACTCAAAAATCGAGATAACACATGCACAACGTAGGACAAATCTGGTCGCGTAACAGCAAGATATAACAAGCGGCCAACGAGACGGCGATACGATTCAACATCTTCCAAGAACGCCCCTTTTGCCGCACCGAGAGAATGATGCAGCTCAAGAGGAGTAGAAGCAGGCTTAGCACCCAACAGACCCGTCTCAGAAATAATATCTAGAGCATATTTCCGTTGACTGAGGAAAATACCCTCCGAATTACGGGCAACTTCTATACCCAGAAAGTACTTTAATACACCCAAATCCTTCATATGGAAGCACGCCCCAAGATAATTTTTAAACTTAGTAATAGCAGCTGCGTCATTGCCGGCAATAACAAGATCGTCCACATAAACTAGAACATGAAGACAAACGGCATGACGAACATAGCTAAAAAGAGAATAATCATAATAAGATTGACTGAACCCATATTTTTTGAGAGCCGCAGTCAACTTGGCAAACCAACACCTCGGAGCTTGCTTGAGACCATAAAGAGATTTTCTGAGACGGCATACCTGTCCTTCGCGACCTTTACCGAATCCCGGGGGAAGTTTCATGTAAACCTCCTCGTCTAGATCACCATGTAAAAAAGCATTGTGCACGTCCATCTGATGAAGCTCCCAATTTTTAATAGCTGCAACTGCTAATAAGGAGCGGACCGTAACCATTTTAATAACTGGCGCAAAAGTCTCCCCGTAATCAATGCCTTCAACCTGATGATTACCAAAGATAACCAACCGAGCTTTGTACCTCTCAACAGTACCATCAGAGGTATATTTAATCTTGTACACCCAACGGCAACCGAGAGCTTTCTTACCGGCGGGGAGCGCGGAAAGTTCCCAAGTAGCATTATTTTCAAGAGCAGTAATTTCATCCTGCATAGCCTTACACCATTCCGGGCTAGAAAGAGCAGCACGAAAAGTGGATGGTTCAACCCCCGCGGTAATAGCTGCAAGAAAAGCTCGGTGGCGCGAAGAAAATTTATGAGAAGATAAATAATTAGCCAAGGCATAGGGAGTACCTGAGGAACGCGGAGAGTCGGGAGAAGAGTCGGAATCGGAGGACGTAGCAGCGGTGGTACCAACAACATAATCCTTTAACCGAGAAGAGACAAACTTGGGCCTCTTGCCACGACCCATGTCATCCGAGGTCATAGAAGAGGAAGGGACCGGGCCTGTGTTGGACGGACCAGTAGCATTCGGTCCAGGAGAATCCGGACCAGCAGTAGCCGAACCATCAAGAAGCGGCCCATCAGGAGCCGGCCCAGACGGACCATCAGAATCAGCCGAGCCCATATCGGATGGGGCACTCGGAATTGGGCCAGTAGGCACATCGTTATGAACGGGAAGCATCGGAGGAGTATCCGGAAAATAGGGGAAGCTTTGCTCATAAAAGTAGACATCCCGACTCACAAAAAATTCCTTAGTAGCCAAATCAAATACCTTCCAACCTTTTTGATTAAGCGGATAACCAAGAAATAAACACTTGCGACTCCTTTTAGCAAACTTATCCCCTTTTGTATTTAAATTGTGGGCAAAACACAAGCATCCAAAAATTCGGATATGTTGATAATTAGGAGGCGACCCAAATAATAGTTCATACGGAGTCTTATTGTGTAATAAAAGAGAAGGAGTGCGATTTATCAAATATGCCGCAGTGAGTATACATTCTCCCCAAAAATCGATCGGAAGATGAGCTTGAAACATCAAAGCACGAGCCACATTCAAAATATGCCGATGTTTCCGCTCGACACGCCCATTTTGTTGAGGTGTCCCGACACAGGAAGTGCGAAATAAGATACCATTATCACGAAAAAAATCGTCCATTTTGAAGAATTCCGTCCCGTTATCGGATTGTACCTGCTTTACTACAGCCGAGAACTGAGTTTTGACCATAGCGAAGAAACGTAAAAACATTTCCGTAACCTCTTTCTTATCAAGAAGCAAATAAACCCAAACGGTTCTAGAGTAGTCATCCACAATAGTCAAAAAATACTTGGCACCACAAGAAGAAGGTGACCGATAGGGACCCCATAAATCGCAATGAATCAATTCAAAAAAAGACGATGCTTTATTATTATTTGAATCAAAACTATTTCGGCAATGTTTGGCCTCATGACAAATATCACACACAACTGTTGAAGTGGAACGAGAAGTGCTAACAAAGGGCAAAATTTTAACTACTTTATCAGAAGGATGACCAAGACGCCGATGCCACAACTCGAAAGAATCAGCGCTCACCCGGTTTATTGTTGGTTTAACCACCGCTCGCAGTAAATAAAGTCCATCCTCTTGCTCACCGACTCCAATCCGCGTCCTCAAAAACCGGTCCTGAATATGACAAGCAGTGTTAGTGAAACTGATTACACAATCTGTAGCGGCTACAAACTGAGAGACCGATAAAAGATTACAAGTAAGACTCGGAATATATAAAACATCACGCAAGACCAGAAACTCATTTAAACGGACTGTCCCAGCTACTGCAGCCGAGACACGATGGCCATTCGGTAGAGTAACCGGGAACGGAGGGATTGGATGCGGGTCTGCCAACCAGGAATCATCGCCAGTGACGTGGTGGGAAGCACCAGTATCTATAATCCAAGTATTAGACATACCACTCAGACGATCGTCTCTCGGATTTGAAGAAGAACTACTGCCTCCCAAGAAGTGCGCACGACCGCCAGTGGACCGAGAGGAAGAAGAAGAAGATTGCCGTTTCTGCAGCTCCTCAAGAGTGCGGGGACGATCGCCCCACCAATCAGGAAACTTCTGAGATTTAATATAGCAATTGTTGATATCATGACCCGTAACATTGCAGAAGGGGCACCGAGTCTTGTGACGCTCCAGGCGTTCCGCATCTCGCAACGCGCGCCAATCGACAGTAGAGGACGAAGCAGTCGTAGAGGAAGTATTACGAACTGCAAACGCCATCGTGTCTATCGCTTCAGGCGTCACAGCAGGGTCCACCAACAAGCGCTCTTCCTGTAACACCGCATGATATGCACGATTCACAGTAGGTAGAGGATCAAGTGAAAGCTCATGATTTCGAATGGCTCCATAAAGAGACTTGTCTAAACCCATCAAAAATTGGTGTAATCGTTCCGTGTCTTGTCGTTCGAGTGCCGCCTTAGTCACGCCACACGGACAACCAGCAGTATTGCACGAAAAAGGGGGTTCAAGTGCACTGATGGCGTCCCATAAAGTCTTTAAATTTCCGTAATAAGTAGTAACTGTCATACCTTTCATCTGATGACATTCTTTCAATTGAGTTTTCAAATTATGAATTTTTGCACCATCAACGACGGCGAATCTGTCCGCGAGTTCGGTCCACAGAACACGAGCATCCTCGGTATCCGATACACTGTCCAAAAGCGATGGATCAATCGAATTCAGAATCCATTGAACAACGGTACAGTGTACAACTTCCCATTGACCTAGCATAAAAGCATCCGTGGGCTTGGCAATCGTACCATCGCAAAAACCGTATTTGCGTCTTGATTTCAAAGACCGACGCATTGAACGACTCCATTCTTCATAATTGTCGCTACGGAGTTTGACGTGAGTAATTGATTGACCCGGACCCTCTTGGTTAACGAGAGAAAAGGGGGAAAGAGAATCGATTTTGGGTGGAGGTTCGACATCATCACCAGCCATCGCGGCGGCAGAGATGATCTTCGTGGTGGTTGTTTTAGGTTTTTTTTTTTTTTAGGGTTGCGAGAGATCGAAACCTAAGCCTGATACCATGTTAGATTGTGTGTTGTTTGTAAATCTCATGTCTATTCTCATTAATCAATAAGAGGGTACTTATACATCATAAGTATTGGACTCGGGCCTAAACTACATATACTAATAAGCCGGCCCTAATAGAATAAGATACCACTATTATATACGGAGTATGTAATTTAGTAGAAATAAAAATAACTCTATATTACGTGCATTTGCACGGGATATAACCTAATTTATTAATCATATTACCATACAGATACACTATTCCTTGCTTACAAAGGAACATTTCAAATGTGTGTAATTAGTAAAGGCACAAAAGAGAAGGTGGGATGCCGCAACTAATTGAACACATGGGCTTTAAATATAAAGGCAGGGAGCACTCACCCCCTCAAATTGAAGACAAGATCACGTAAGGATCACATTGAAAATTCAACGTAGGAAAAATATTAAAAGGAAGAAACGAATAGTACAATGGCCTAACAAACAAGCCGGAGAACGACCAAACAAGGAAAGATGATCATCCTCTGTAGTGAGATTCGAGCTCGAGTCTCTCATGCTTCAGATGCTTGGAAATTGGATTACATGCAGACCACCATGGCAATGAAGAATAACGTATACCATACGTCTATACTACTCTATTAAACATATGTACTAAATTTTCCTGGAAATTACTCGAGCTACAACTCAAGTAGCCTGGGTCTGGGTCCGCCCCTGCTAACAACCTCGATAAATGATTTCCCTGCTCTTTTCTTACGGCTTGTTTGGATAGCAAAATGGAAGGCAAGGGAGGGGAGGGGGATAGAGGGAAAGGAAAGGGAGGGGTTAAAAGGGGAGGGAGAATGGAAAGTGATTGTTTGGATACATTTTCCCTCCAAATCTTTCCTATTGTGGAGGGATTATGATTTGCCTTTGAGGAGGGGAAATGAAACACTTCAAATCCCTCCCCCTCCATTTCCCTCCTACCCATTTTGTTATCCAAACAAGGGATCGATTTTGTATCCCTCCCTTCCTCCTCCGGACCTCCCCTCCCTTTCCCTCCACATCCTCTCATCCAAACAAGGCCTTAGTCTTTGTGCCAAAACACCAAGGTAAACAGATAAACTGAAATAGCGGGACTCTGTGGGTACTGGGGGAGTCCCTTTCCCCCAGTAAACACTAAACACTAATGACGAAGACATTTTGAATAATAACACGCACCTTTAAAATTTTTAATTAGTGCATAGTACTGGGGGTACCTTTCCATTGTCAGACAGTTCCATAAGTTACTCGACAACAACTTTCCCCAACAAATAAATTTTAAAACATAGACCACTTATTTTCTTGATTGAATTAGACAAACGCCATGAGATCATGGAGCATTAGGCCTCAAGTCTATTTGGAGGAGATGCTCGAGAACGTCGAGTTCTCGAGTGGAATATAAAGTACGTATACTGTCTTACATGTATGTCTGCTGCATAATTCGACTTACCAAAAACTTGTCCAATTGATTTTAGGATAGAATCTTCATTGTGATTGCCGAGTTCTTTGTCACTCCTTCATTCGGGTAAGACTCAGGCCCATGATCGATATTATATTATACTCTAACGCATAGGTACTGATACACACTAGTTTATTATCGGAGTATGTTTAATACACTCTTGAATTTGTTGTATATGTCGAATGCTAAAAGTCTAAAGCAACAACTTAGAAATGACAAATTATTATTGTAATGTTAATGTGACGTACTTCCCTCTATTCATTTCATTTTCCGTAAGGAAATGAAATAAAACGATGAGGGACTACTTACATTCTTGTCAAAGAAATAACCAAATTGATAAATTTAGGACACTCGTTGAACAAAAGATGATCCTCCCAAGTCTTAGCATATCTAAGAAAAAGCTCATCCATAATATCTCCCCCAAAATGGTGTTCTAGCATCGACTCGAGCACAGCTCTTTGCATCTTGGCCATGGTTTCTCCCCTTGTAAGCCGTGGTTCGCTTGAATTAAAATCATTCTCGGTTTTTCTGCCTGCGGCCCACTCGACTTCTATAACTTCAAAGCGATCGACATAAAACGACGATTCTTCTTCAATCAATTTTTTCACTTCTTCATGATGTGGTGCATAGAATGGCGCATTGAAAGAATCCACCTTCTCTTCTCTTACAAGTCCCTACACCGTGCATGATAATACTCTCGAGTTAATTAGTTAATCGGCTTTTCTACCTCATCATATTAAAAATTACTGCCTCTGTCCTAATCATTTATTTACTTTTTTTTTTTTGGTATCTTAATCAAAAGTAAACAAATGATTAGAACGTAGTGAGTAATATGCATGAGTAACGTAATCAACATTCATGCAATAAAATATGCATGGCGAAGAACCTGAGAAACCATGGTCATAAGAGACTGAGCAATAAACTCCATGGGATAATAATCCTCTTCAAAAGTATGATCAATGGATCTCCTGCCTATAAATGACAAAACCATGCGTCCCCCTACAACCATTTCTTCGGAACGATACTTAAGAAATGTCGTAAAATCCTTTTGATATTGCGATTTGTATGCGTCAATTACATGACTTGGACTTGTCACTGAAAGATATACCTTCCCCTTGTTTAACATCTTTGGATCATCTTTACCATCCAAACCTAGTGGTGCCTAAAATTCACATATAAATCCAATTAATTCTTACATTTAATTAAAATATTCCGCACATATATATATGACCATTTAGGTGAGATCAGGTATTGGTATACAGAACAAAGGAAGTGTAAACATATGACTAAAACGGAGGGAGTAGGATATTGAAAAGTACTCAAGCCCGCACGGATTTGAATTTAGGCTCCTTACACATAGGCCTCCTACTAATTTTGAGTGTGGTGCATCTATGAAGAAGGTAAGACATTTTTAATTTTACAATATGGGGCTTAGTTTGCTACCCCAACACCCACCAACCGAAAATAAAGCCCAGTTCTTTTTGGACTTAATTTCAATTCACTTCGATTTAATAAAGCTCATTTATTTTTACTCACGAGTTAATGCAATTCAGATTTTATACAGTTTTGAAAATTTTAGTCCAAGGCTTTGTCTGAGAAAGCATTTTAGGTAACTTATCTTACCACAGTAGCTTCCCCCTATAACTAAAAGAATAAGTCGACTAAAAAATTTTCCCTCCAAACCACCTATGCTTAAATAAGGAAACAACTAGATTTATAATGTTAGAATCTCTCCATTTCAATAAGGAAATAAATACTCCCTCCAACTTCCTTTATTGTTCCCCTTTCATTTTTGCCCAAAAATTAAGAGAATCAATTTGGACCACACAATATACACGACCCCACATATAATTGATTTTTGACCACACAAACTTGTCTAAAAAAGAAAATAGGGAACAACAATGAAATTAGACCAAAAGGGAAAGGGGAACAATAAAGGAAGTTGGAGGGAGTAATAAATAAAGTTATAAAGTACCATATATGTGATAAAAGTTAAAAAGGGCAATACTCTAATTTTGCATTTCAAAAGAATTAAGAAACTATAATATGAGTGGTTATGTTATTCATATTATTATTATTATTTTTTTTTTTTAATTTGACGTTTATGACCCTATATAAATCAAAATCTTATTTGTTTTCAAAATAAGTGTTATAATTAAAGTTTCGGGAACTAGAAAAACTTATAAAAAAAATTCGAAAGTAATTTGTTTAAATAATACTTTGACTCTAAACCCAACGAATTTAATTAAAATTAATCGTTTAAATAAATGAAAAGTGTCAACCTCTATATTTTCTATCTTTTTTTTTTCATCTTATATACTACTTATAACATGGTTTTAACATTCAACATATAACTTAATATTGAATTTAAGATTTTTGAGCTCATCCCCCTATATACTAAGAGAAAAAAAAAACTTTTCTAAAATTTTCTCTCCAGAGTGCTCAAACTTATATATGAAAACAAATAAGATTTTCATTTATTAAACCAATTTTTCATTTAAAAATAATCTTTTCATCATTAAACTTAAAAATATAATCTTTTAAGAAAAATAAAACAAATTTGGTATAAAAATATAATCTATATATAAACTGTTACTCCTATTATTAACTTCGTGATGAAAAAAGAATTTATTAACATACGTTGAGGTAGTTAAAATATTGTCTTAAAAAACACACTTCATGGAATTACTTAATTCTTTTGATTGATTTTTTTTTTTTTTTTTTAAATTCATGAGATAAAAATATAAAATCTATAAGTAATACAGTAAAAATTAAAATGTCTATAAATACCGCGTATTTGCGCGGGATCTAGACTAGTCCCTCCATTCAACTCCACTTTGCACATTTGCTTTTTCACGTTTGCCAACGCGAGTTTTACGCGGTAAATATCTTTAGCTACGGATTTGCGAAAATTATAAAAGTTAGATATTTTCAAAGTACTCCTAAAGACGAATCAAACAAGATCCCACATGAATATATTTACATTTACGTATCGAGAGAAAATTGAAATTGAACGTTCACTTGTAAATAGTGTGCAAAACACAAATATACAAAGTGGAGTTGAATGGAGGGAGTATTTATTTAAACAAATAAGCTACATGAAATGATATGTTATTTAAGGAAGCATGTGAGAAATAAGGAACCTGATTTTTTTTTTTTTACTATCTTCCTTATTTACCCTTCAATCTATCATATTAAAAATTATCATATTCTTATACATTATTTCACGAGTAATCAGCTACCTTAATTTATCAACTCCTAATTTTCAGTTACTTATCAGTTGTCTTTTCAAGTTTCAATTTCCTCTTCAAATTTTAAAAACATTCTTACCAAACAGAGCCTAAATGGGTTGATTTAAGTATACGAGTACATAAGAAAGTTCAAAAGAATGGAAATGAGTTAAGGCCAGTTACCTGTGATAGCCAATTAAGGCTAGAAGAGCAATGAACAAATTGCAAAGAATTATTAGGTAGCAATCTTTCATAAAAGTTTCCAGGAAGGCCAGCTATGAAACAAGGCCCAAAATCAACACCCTTTTCTTCGCTCAACCTCTTTTGAAGACTTGGTATGAAAGTAAACACCTTATTGAAGTCATTACCGGGTAAATCAACTAAGTACACCATAAACTTGGCCCTTTGTTGTCTCGACTCGACCACGTCCATGATTGTCGTCACCGCCTCTATGGCCGTTGGGCCTGACGAGCAGCCTAGCTCGGCAATGGTAATAGTGTTCGCCGAGAAATCCTTGCTAAGGTAGTCATTTATTGCTTCCTCCACAAATGGCCTTGTGATGGACAATACTTTGCTCTATGTTATTTGTTATAGATAAAATATAAGTATAATAATTGATGTAAAATTTGCATACTTACATGTTCACTAAATTTCTTGCAAAAAATATTTTAAATACTAAATTCATATTTCATAATAAAAATTTGTTTCATTATATTTTAAATTTGGATTTCTTGTTGATGGTCTATTTGGCAATTAGCAAGAGCAGGGCTTTGTTTGGTACTCAGCAGATTAATATTAGCAGAAGCAGATTGGTCAAGCGGATTATAAATGACAGATTGAACTGGCAGGTTTGACTAGTATATTTCAATTAGCAGCTTAAGTAGAAGTGTTTGATAATTAGCGGATTTTGGTTAATGGATTGTTGTATTTATGTGTAAATGTTTGACGGATTCATATTTGACAATCTACTAATGTGAATATGCTGGGTAAAGCAGCATATTCAAAAATAGTGAATTGAGCTCCAATCCACTCTTTCAATATGTCATTTACCAAACACTCAAAATAGTAGATTAGTGAGTCAAACATGCTAAAAGCCTTGAATATGCTGAAAATTTACCAATCCGCCGTCTACCAAACATCCCCTGATGAAATAACAAATAATGATAGCAGAATATGGTCAACACATTTTAATAGGAGTAGCACATTTGACTAACATACCGCATTAACAGAATAAACAATAAGTGTTCGGTAATAGACTAATAGCACATATCACATAGTACATGAAAAAAAGGATATAGATAGTGTTATAAGAGAAGTTTTTTTTTTGGTCTCGGGGAGTACAATATTAGGCTTGAGGAGATTCGAACCTGCGATCTATTATCCACTTTACATCTATACATCATTCTTAACCACTAGGTTAAGATATTTTTGAAATAGACGGTAAAGATGGTGTGTAAAACTAACCTGAATGGTGCAATTCTTTGCATAACTTGTGTCCCCTTCACCTCCATTCATGCGAAATACATGAAGCGTAGGCGTAGCCATTGTTTGGATACAAATACAAAATGAAAGTGAAAATTTTACGTCGTAATTTTTAAGCTACCAATTTATTCTCCATATTGTGCCCAAATCCAATACTATTTATTCTATAATGTTATAAGGTCCATCACAAAAAAGGAACATAGGCAAATGGCTAATATTAGTCCATTTATAGTGTGTAGGAATAAAATCCATCTCTCTCGTAAATCAAATCCTCCATGATTTATTAGTTAATTTAAATCGTATTTCTCAATTACTGCATAGAATCGAATTGTATGGATATGGCCAACAACAACAACAACATAGCCTAAATCCCAAAATGATTTGAGGTCGGCTGACATGAATCATTCTTTGGAACCGACATGGGTGAACGCACATATCAAAAAGCGAAAATATAGAAAAAAAGGGAAAATAATAATGGAGTGAAACATCCTCTTATACTAAAAGAATAAGGATTGTGAAATATTTCTCCTCCAAAAGCACTCCTTAATTAAGGAAACAAATAAGATTGATTTTCTTCCATTAAATAATTACTCTTTTATCATATTTTCTTTTCATCAAAGTATAAAACTCTAAAATATAATTATGATTAAAATAAAATAAATTTGATATAAACTCATAAATTAAAGTAGTGCTCCTATTATTAACTTATATATGATGAATTTTTTATTTTGAGAAAATTTATAAATAGACATCATTAGTTTCGAGTTATAAAAAAATCATTATAATACACATTTACTTTTTTTTTTCCTCCAATCAAAATACTTTGGCGTGAAATATAAAAATTAATAACGTGCTGATTTAACCTATAACTAAAACATGCTAAAAATAACAACCTTATATCTACCGCGCATGCATTGCGCGGGATCTAGACTAGTAATACAAAAGTCAAGGTAAACTTATAAGTTTTAAAATCGAAGTCCGCTTTTCCTTTATAAAAACTTTAAAAATTAAATCGTCAATAAAGACTAAAACGATTTTTAAAATCGAAGCAAAACATAAGATAAGAAAGTTGGTAAAAAAAGTGTAATAAATCCGAAAAGAAATAATAATTTTTAAAAAGAAACACATCAAATACTAAAACATAGAGCGTGAATTTGATAGTCGCTACTCCTGATTTTATACGAATTTTTCAACATTTTAAATACGTCTTATATTTTATTTTCTTCCTTTGTGATTTGCAATGCTAAAAGCTCTCGGTTAACAAGAAGGACCGAGGATAAAGCTCAATACTTGAAATCACAATATGAAAAAACATATTTAAAAAAAAAAAAAAAAAAACCTCCAGACTCCATGACATAAAATCAAGCAGCAAATTTGCCCTCTAAATATGGGCCTGGGTTCTAAGATAATTGATAGGCTTTGTATTAGAGGATCAAAAAGTTTTGCTGAAGACATGTCGGATCTTGTAATGGGTAATTTGTGAGAGGAAATGGGTAGAGGGGACAAGGTGGGCACCCTAATGTTCTCCCCCACTCACATTTTATGGGTATTTTATGAGAGGAAATGATATCCGTCTTCATTTGTGACGGATATGGTGTGTCTTCAATGAGATTTTGTGTTAGAGGATACAAGGGAAGATCCACGTAAAAGCCAAGCCCACGTAGGAATTAGCGTTTTAGCTTAAGTTTATTTTCTTGTTTGTTTTGTTCGGTTGATTTAGAGGTGGCAAAAGCCGAACCGACACGAGAAACCCGACCCAAACTGCAGAAACTCAACCTGATAGAACCAGTAAATTGGGTAAACTAAAATAAACCCGACCCCATGTCAAACCGATAACAGAAAATTACCTTATCTACCCCAACATGCACATACTCGAGATCCGATATTAACTCAACCTGATTCCGATGTGACCTGACCTTCTTTGACCCCGAGTGATCCAATTACCACTTCTAGGTAGAATGGTACTCAATTGTTTTGGCCTTCAATCTGTCACCTAACTCAAATGGTAAAGTTATGAACATTGTACGCATTGCCTTAAAATTTGCCTTTGTGACTAGAGGTGACAAACAATGACACGACACGAACCCGACACGAAATTAATGGGTTTGGGTTGAGGCTTAATGACCCATTTATGTAAGTGGGTCGACACGAACACGACACGATATTTAATTGGGTTGGGTTTGGGTTGAACTTTCAAAACACGAACCCGACACGAATGACCTGTTTACCATATTAATCCTGATTTTTTTTTCATCCCCCGTCACATAAATATACTTAAACTTTCCAAATATAGATATGACACGAAAACACGACACTAACCCGACACGAAACTAACGGGTTAGGGTTGAGACTAGATGACCCATTTAAGTAAGTGGGTCAACACGAACACGACACGATATTTAAATGGTTCGGGTTTGGGTTGGAGGGTTTATGACCCGTTTACATGTGACACGGACACGAACCCGACACGACCTGATCTGTTTGTCAGGTCTATTTGTGACTCCATTTAAAAAAAAAAAATGGCCTTTGGCCTTTTGCAAACTTTATTTATGTTATTCTCTTTCAGCTATGATTACAACTAAATTTTTTCTTTTCTTCTCTTAGAATTAGTTAGGTAAATTATATGGAGTATTTGTTACTGTTTTTAGTGTTAAGAGGTACCTGATGTAAATTATTTTGGAATCGAATTTAGAGGCAAAATCAGCTTATCAAGCTTTTCCCTTATTAAATTTTATTAAAGGGTCAAATAATTTTGGAATCGAATTTGACAGTTAAGGGAACAAGATAAATTTGGGATAAAACGAATAATAATATTTATTAGTCTCAAAACATCAATCAATTAATCAATACATACTATATATTAATTACAGAAACTAATGGATTTCAATGTAATTAAATAAATCTATACAAACTAATTATACTATATAGTTTTTTAACTAGTATAGATCTCGCGCAATAAATGCGCGGTATTTATAGATATTTAGTTTTTGTGTATTATTATTTATTCATTTCAAATTTATACCTTAATTTTTCATATTTTCAAGTCATTGTATTTTCATATGACATAAAAATTAAACTCCAAAACTAAGAAAAAAAAAAGTTGGAGTATATAATGAAATCTGTATTTTAATAAATTTTTTATAATAAAGTGTTGGTAATTTGTACTCCGTATTTTATAATTTCATATCACTTCTATTTTATTTTGATTCAAACATTATAATTTAGTAATTAATGAAGAAATTATATTTTAAAGAAAGGATAATAGTTTAATAGAAAAAATCTTATTTATTTCCTTGTATAGGTAGATGGAGTTTGAATGGGAAAATTTTGAGAATTTTTGTTCTCTTAATAGATAGGAGATTAGAATTAATAATAATATTTCTATTTATGGCATAGAATTAACTAGATTTTATGCCCGTGCGTTGCACGGGATATAAAAATTGACTCACTTCTAATTGTTATGGATTTTTTTTGGGCGAACACTCAACTCATTTGATGTTTTGATAATCCCCATCTCAATCATTTGATACTGTTAACAAAAAAATTAATTGATGTTTTGATAGTCCCCCGTCTCAATCATTTGATACTGTTAAAAAAAAGCAATTGAAGTTTTGATAGTCCCCGTCTCAATAATTTGATACTGTCAAAAAAAAATTCAATTGATGTTTTGATAGTCCTCCGTCCCAACCATTTGATACTGTTAA
>JAGPOY010006684.1:0-10155 GCA_018983105.1 Silene uniflora | reverse complement strand
ATAGGAAAATATGATTATCAATAATCTACCAACAAGCAACAAATTCCAACAAAGAGAATCAAAGGAAAAAAACAAAGAGGATTAAATAAAATAGAGAATGAGAAATTGTACCAACTTAGATGCAAAGATGAGATTGAAGAACAATAGAACAATAACAATAAAAACCCCTTAGTAATTGATGAAAGCTTGAATAAATACCAAGATCAAAGTAATCCTTCCTTAATTCTTACAAACTTTGATTTATAATAATGTCTAGATGCCTAATTATGTTTAGATCTAGGTATATATACTCCTTACAAGGCTTCAAATGAAATACAATTCGATCAAATAGAGAATGCAGCCGAGGGGTATAATTGTACCCGGTCGGGTACAATTGTACCCGATCGGGTACAATTTTACCCGGTCGGGTACAATTTTACCCGGCCGGGTAAAGTCAAAATTCCAGCCAAAAATTTGCCAAAAACAGGTTATACCCGGTCGGGTACAATTGTACCCGGTCGGGTGAAATTGTACCCGATCGGGTATGATTGTACCCCTCGGCAGTACTTCTTCAATTCCCCTTCTTTTTATCGCCAAGCTTGCTTTGTTTCCGTCCCCTTTTGTGCTCCCATGCAAGGTACCTACAAAATTAAGGCCAAAACGAGTAAAAAGGTCCGGGGATACTAGAAATGCAAGTGTAGGCGGGAAATATAGAAGATAAGGTTAAATTAGCTAAAAAGTCGTGGTAAACGTAACCAAGTAAGGGCAAAATAGAGTCTCAAAGGTCAAAATATAAGGAATGAAATGACGTTATCAATTTCCTTCTTGGGTAGCTTCGTTGCTTATAATGGTACAATAATATCAGTCACAGCGTCGCAGGTGCCGTGTTGTTTTCTTTGTTTGTAATTTTGTTCACTTTTTAGATTATTCGTTATACATACAGTAGAAATTAGTGCTAATTCGTCATCGGTATTCTTAAGGAATACGCTGTTCATAAAGCAAAAAAGAGGCATTTGTCCCATTTTAAGAGTGAATGATTCGTTATACATACAGTAAAATTAGTGCTAATCGGTGGTCGCGAATCAAATAAGACGGATTCTGGATGGATTTTTTTGCAGCTTTTCTCCCTCTTTTTTCTAAATTTTTTATTTATTTTAATTAGATCTTTAGCATATTAAGATTCTTATCAATGGTCCTAGACATGCACCAGACAGAACCTAAAAATCTCAATGTTCTGGTTTTTTTTTTTGACTTTTTATTTTTATTATTGTTCAAGCTTTCTACTAATACGATTGCTACTTATATTTGGATCCCAGTTTTGAAGATGACTGTAACCTGTCCCTTTGATGCCGGAAACAGTCATAGAAAGACGGAGATGCTTGTAGTGCAGTCATAGACGTTCGTAATTCCTGAAATTTGTTCCTTCGATTGAAGCTCATAATTTGTTTATTTATTCGTTTAGATTGCTTTTAGTGATTTATTTTCTTTCTTTCAAGTTTGTCCAGATCATGTAGCTAGCTTCTTAATCAAACATCTTGATCTGTGAGTCTATGATTAGTTCAATTTATCTCATAGCCGGATTTTCTGATTACAGGAAGATATAAATTATGAGCTTCTCATCCTGATATGACTGTTGAAGACTTGAAGTTAGAGGTCCTACTGAGTTCGTTATCGCTTCATTTGCTTTTCTTTACAAGCTTTGTTTTCTTTTGATTAACTTGAACATTTCACAGGTTATGTGAAGGAGACGGTGATATTTACAGATTTGTGAGGTGAGCAATTGGTCTTTTGAAAGGCTTTATCTGAGTTACTTATGTTAATTTGTTGTTCAATTGTTTCTGTCTACTTTGAGAAAATCCTTTATATCTAACATTGAACAAGGAATCATATGTCTTTGATATACATTTGAAAGGTTTTTTTGGTCTCAATGATACACCTTACGACAGTGTAATTTGTGTTTGGAGCTTATTTTTCATCATCATCATCATCATATTTAGATATCCGAATATAGTGCGTTTGATTTATGTCCTTTTTTTGCTGGGTTTCGTGTTATTGCAGACAGTTCGACTTTCTATGGGGAGTGGTATTCTAACTGCGTCGTACTAATTTTTTATACACCTGTTAATTAATACTTGGCCCATTGATTTATGACCATATGTCCTTTTTTGCTGGGTTTCGTGCTATTGCAGACGATTCCATTTTCTTTGGGGAGTGGTATTCTAACTGCGTCATACTAATTTTTTATCCACCTGTTAATACTTTGCCCATTGATGGTACTACACGAATCATTCAGGCTGCTTTACTTTATATTACTGACCGTCTTTGGTTTCGTTGCTTATGTTGATTTTTGATCGACTGGAAATGATCATAGCTGAATTAGAGCTTTATTGTTGACTCTATGGTTAGCATGGATGTAGCTTTAGTTTGTGGTAGAAATGGTTGTTGATATTGCTGCTGCCATCAACAGTTTTTTATCCTTCTACTGATTCTCTTTTCTTTGACTGTATTACACCGCGAATGTAGTGCAAACGTAAACAAATTAGTATGAATATGGTTGTGGTTTGAGTTTGGAAATCTTGGAAATTTGATAATGTTTGTTTTGTTGCCTGATAGTGGTGCTATACACCCCTGCACAAGCCATGACCTACTCCAACACAACTCATGCCAATAATGTCTATCTTGCACAGTAATAATTATGAACTGACTTTTGAATATAAAGATAACCACATACTAATAATAATGAATATTATGTAATTTGAGGGGTATAATTATTTTTAAATAGAGAATTTGATCTCTTGGGTACATATAGAGGGAGAAATTACTATTTATTTTACAGTCATAATAATTATTAAAACCGAGTTACATATAGAGTCAGATTTTAACTAAAAAATCTGACTATTACAGCAGGACAAATCTGAATATAACAGTTTTTGACTTAGATTTTAGATTTTAGTTTAGATGTTATTTCAAAAACATAATTCGTATTATTACATAATTTGGTTTGTTATTATATATTACATAATTAAAGACGGGATTCGATGGTAGGCAAACTTGTCAAAATAACCCAAGGTCCCTACAGAGGATATCGGGTGGATGTGTTAAGGGTGTCAATGGACATAATATAAGGTTGGAGTTACAAGCTCAAATGAAAGTGATTACAGGCAAGTTTTCAAATAATCACTATTACATATTTGCTATGTCAAATTCGACTTTTAAACAATTAATAATATATCCAGTGTTGGACACGGATAAGCGATTTAATACAAAGAGTCGTAATAGACATGAGGTTGTTTATTTTTAGTTCTTAAATCGGTTTCATGTTTGCAGTTGATAGAAGCCATATGCCCATATCTCAGATAACTTGTCAGTGTCAAATACCAACTGGTACGAAAAATACTAAATGCTCTTAACTTTATACATACACTCAGGCATTCATCTTCATTTTATGCATTTTTCTTATCTAATTAATGGTTTGTGATTTGTTCAACACTAAATATTACAGGAACATGCAGGAAGACAGGCCAGGAAGCGAGACAACTTTGCATCCGAGAACACCAATGCATTCTATGTGAGGCGAAAAACCATGGCGTACTTTACGACAATGTATGCTAATTATATCTACTCTTAGTTGTGCTTTGTTATGTGTATGGTTAAAACCTGCTCCTACCTTATTCTCTCTATGAATCATGGCAAAATCAAGTTTCTATTGTTTTTCGTCTTAACTGTCACTCCGTTACTTTGTTTAGCCTGTAACTACTTCTAACGAAAATCACCTTTTTTAATGGTGATGGTTTGCCATGGACATTAAAGCAAGTGAACAGAGTCAATTTCATACTTCTTGTTGTCTTCGTAATCTTTGACCATGTATCGAATGAGCCATAACAAGGGTAATGATAATCAATGTAGAAGTTAATTCAAGGATTTTTATGATTTAATTAATTGAGAGAAATTGCTCTATTGGGTTATAAGCTAAGGTATTCGCGGTAAATTCGATATAATTAAGGTGTTGTTTGATTGAAATCTCGTATACCCAGTTTCAATTGCGCTGAATTTATTGAAGGGGCGAGGAGTAGGGGTTTGTGGCGGACATGGAAGTGAAAACATGTATGTTCAACATCTTGCATCTTTATACATTTGGAGAATTTTTGGAGAATATTATTATCGATAGAATGCTACTGAGACCGAGTTACATATAGAGGGAGAAAAAATATTACTTTCAGTAGTTTATGTGTAAAAGAGAGCCAAGGAAGAATTGGGTGAAATTTTGTATTCTTTGTTGTAAGTTGAAGGAATACTTTAGTTAACCGGAGTCTGAAATGTGTGTTATGGTGTTTTGGCAGCCTCGCAACTTTCATTTCTTCATTCAATGTCGGATGCTTCCATTGAAGTTCGTTCTAAGGAGCAAGAAGTTGTAATTGGAGTCGGGAGCAATCTAGGTGACAGGCTAAATAATATTGATCAAGCTATGCAACTGATGAACAAATCAGGTATAAATTTGACAAGGAATAGTTACTTATATGAGACGGGTCCTGCCAAATGCCAATGTAGCCAATCAGCCAAAGTTCTTAAGTACGGCAGTGAGAGGGTTCACAAAACTCGGGCCTCATGAACTGTTAGGGGTACTTAAGAAAATCGAAAGGGATTTGGGTCGAACTAACAAATATGGCCCTAGGACTATGGACTTGGACATTCTTTTTTATGGGAGTTATAGAGTAAGCTCCAACATTCTTACTATTCCCCATGAGCGCACGCATGTGGGTACGACCGTTTGTGATGGCCCCTTTAATTGATTTGCTTGGATATAATGTAGAAGATGAGTTCAATTCCAGGATCTGAGCTCTTTTCTATATTTCAGCAGTGTTTCATAAAATCGTTTGTAGTATACCTGTACTCTTTTGTACATAACACAACGAAATAACGATCTTGTATTGTGAAGAACCATTGTCTCGATAATTTTAGATTAGGAATGCAATTTTGAATATTTATCTAATTGGTTGTTTTGAGTGACGTGTTTTTTTACCGATCAAGGCAACTGATTTCCACCGACTTGTTTCCGCTTAGAATTGCACCAAATTGGGGCACCGCGCCCGATAGGGCGCGGTGTAACAACTAGTTTTCAATAAAAAAATTCAAAACTAAGGGTCAAATTGTTAACACAAATACAATGGGCCAATTGGTTAATGACATATTCAAATATCATATTGGCCGAAATCTATTGTTTTTGAATATGCTACTAATAGCAGCATATTGCAATAGCATATTGAGTTTATACATGGAAATGGTAGATTTGTCTTACAATCTGCTAATTGTGAAACACGTTTTTTTAATTCTGCTAATTTGATGTGATTGACAAACCCGCTACTAAAATCTGCCAACTGTATTCTGCTAACGCTATCTGTTCATAAATCTGCTTCTGTTGTTTGCCAAACAAGGCCAATATGCTTCTATTAGTAGCATATTCAAAAACAGTAAATTTCGGCTAATATGCTATATGAATATGCAATTGACCAAACATATCAAAGTAGTAGGTTGATTGGTCAACTTACTATTTAAACCAGAATATTCTAATTTCAACTAATATGTTGTTTACCAAACCACTCCAATATTATTAGAACTTAGGAGTTGGGAGGGTTGTTTATACTTTTTTTTAATTAATCCCAAGAGAGATTAATACCTTCCATTAAGATCGTAAATAGCCAAGTTTACAATATAACGAGGCATGGCATCAGCCATGTAAAAGTCACTCCTACCCATAGGACATTCGTGAGCAAGAGCATGTGCAACGCTGTTAAACTTCCTCGAAACAAAAGACCAACTAATCGAATTAAAACTTAAAGCAAGCGAACTAATCTCATCAATAATAGCATAGAACTCGTTACGGCCCATCTTCTTCTCACATGACTGAATCTCAGCTTTCATCTTGAAATCAGCCTACTTTTTTTTACACTTAGTCTTGCTTCAGATGGGCTTTTTTTTGTCTGAAATAATAAGACGGTACTTTATCAGTATTTTACAGTTAAATGTGATCACTATTGAAAAACAAGTTACCCTAAGATGTAACCTTGCCTATACCATTGTGGTTATATTTTACTGTAAAATGGTGACAAAATCCCGTTTTATTATTTCAGACCAAAAAAAACCCGTCTGAAACAAGAAATTGTGATCTTTTTAACTCGGACTTTATACTTAGGTCATTTACATTATTTCTCGTAATTTACCGATAGTTGAATTGACAATGATTATTGAGTTTAATGATGAAACATTATCAACTTGCGGTTGAATTTTTCTAGTAGAAGAAGCCTTAATTCAGCCTAATTTTAAATTAAAATGTTGATAGTATTCTTACAACCCAACAAAGAACACACTCTTATCAAGGCAAGAAGCTCGTATAATCACTAAAACTTAACAAAAAAGAACGTTGTATGGTAAAAATTAAGGATTTTTATTTTTTTACAAATAGGGCGCATAATATTACTCTTTTTAATTCTAAGAAATGTTTGTTTTCATTTTTGGTATATTTTTCCTAATTGCCCATTCTTATGGTTATTTTTTTTAAGTAAAATTTCCTTGATCAAACGCAATTATTTGTAAACACATCGTTAAGTAATTTTTAATATGTTAAAAATAAATAATTTCATATTATTAACTTAAATTAAAATGTACTTAATTAATATTAATTAAATTATTTAAGACATAAGCTTACTTAATTAACTTAAAAACTTAACACTCGTATCCCTTTATATATTTTCCTACCATTTTTTCATCAGTTTATAAATGATTCCCAAATACGTTTATTGAGACAAAATCAAAACTTAATTAAACTTCAGGCAGTCAGAGTAAACCTAGAAAATAAAAAAAAAACACTAAAATAAGAATAACCACAATAAATATAATACAATACTATATATATAAAGCGGAAACCAACTGGCTTCAATGGAATGACATAATACGAAATATATAAAAATTGATATACTATATAGTTTAGATGTACAAAGATATACCAAGTGTTTAACATACACATGAAAACCGGTTTATCAATTATTTCGGTTCATACACTTTATGTTAATTTTAGTGTTAAGAGATATCATAGAGAATGTAGTTATATTTCATATAAATAAAATTTACGATGTAAATAATAAAAAGGGAATTAAGTAATCCACTAGTTTAGACGGGGCCGAACACCAACATACACCAGCGGAAAGAAGATGAAATAAATGACCTTGTATAACAAAAAAAATAGCTCAAATAAGATGATTACATGTGGTACAATAAAATAAACAACAATAATAACAATAACAATAATGAATTAATAAAACAAGCATAAATTCTCATTTGTGATGCGAATTGGAAGAGGAGCAAGCAATATTCACAACAGTCGAATCAAGTGGGGATTGTTCGGTCATTGGGATTTTTCCTAGTGTTAAAACCCCTGTTAATTCCTCGATTTGACCGGGGATTACGTCGTCCACTAGTTTAGACGGGGCCGAACACCAACATACACCAGCCGACCAGCGGAAAGAAGATGAAATAAATGACCTTGTATAACAAAAGAAGATGATTACATGTGGTACAATAATAATAATAAATAAACAACAATAATAACAATAATAATGAATTAATAAAAACAACCACAGATTCTCATTTGTGATGCGAGTCGGAAGAGGAGCAAGCAATATTCATAACAGAAGAATCAAGTGGGGATTGTTCGGTCATTGGGATTTTTCCTAGTATTAAAACCCCTGTTAAGTACTCCCTTTGGCCGGGGATTATTACGCCGCTTAGTAAAAATTCTCGGTAGTGGGGGAGCGCAGGTGTCAGTGTACACCGTTGAAATACTTTGGCAACTTTTTATCAGAATATAATTATTGTCTCGAGCTCTAACGAAATTAAGAAATTCAATAGTCGAATCAGGGGTTGTCTTTGAGTTGAGGAGCTCACACATACAACTGTCCCTTCCTTTCTTAGATAACTCCCCCAACTTCTGGCAACAACTTACGGATCTCGGGTCGCATTTACACGATTCACGGTCCAAGCAGCAACCCCCCGATACAAAATCTACCAAAGGCGCCTCTTCAACCCCAAAATCATTCACTTGCATCCGGGACGACTTTGGCAAGAATTCAGCACAGCGTCCGAGGTCATTGAACTCATTGATAACACAGTCTTCAACAACATTCCCGCGCCACTTGATAGAATCATCCCCGCGCCTCTCGTTGAAGAAGGGGTCTTGAGATTGCTCACAGACAGGGCTATATAAGCCGCATTTGTCACGCAACGTGTCGTTCAAAGACTGGAGTGCCTTGCTCAAAACTGTTTTTTCGCGGGATTCCGGGGCGTTCTTGACCTCATCCCTGTAGCTGTTACATTGACATGACCTCTTTTTCAGCAAAGAACAACAAGTTTGTGTAGTTCGATTCCCCAGGCGATATTCAGAAGCTGCCTTGACCATGGGTGCGCATGTCTTCATTGCCTCTCGTGCCTCCGTCAGACATTTGCTTTCTACCTGAATTAAAGAAATCAAGTACGGGTATAATTAACGTAAAGCCAAAATGCTAGTTATCCTTAAAACCCGCAATTAATTACTGTAAAAATTAAAAATATATAACTACAAATATGAAAATATTCAAAAAATCTGGTATCAGTTGTCTGTCAGTATGTTATATGTACATCATGTATGAAATGATAAAACAGTAATGAACATGGGGACGGAGGGTACGTAAGAGACTTACTGATGGAAAAGCGGTGTCGCAATCCCCGTCAATAATACCGCATGATTTTGCAAATTCTGTATTATTGTCTAACTTTTTGAAAATCCTTACCAGCGGGTACTCGTTCTCCGTCCTATAATAGCCACCGTTTTTACTCGCGAACAACTCTTGAGCCTTACATTTACATAAAACAAAATCACGCCCCGAAAGCGTAGTATCTGGAACAAAGCTGCAACGCCCTCGCACACGGTCCGTGGAGGTAGAAGTTGCGAAAGCGTAAAGCTCACCTAACGCTCTCTCGCACTTAGAGCCTATTATATCCTCTAAGGCAGCTTCACAATAGAGGTTGCTGTTGGACCCCATCATGGTGCATAACATGAACATGATGACTAGGTAAAACACACTAGCCATCGAATTTATATATATGATGAATAATCGGGAATTATACTTGGGTGTGGTTTGATTTAAGTTTTACGATAACTAGACTAGTTATTTATACTGAATGTATATGTCTAAGGAACTAAAGGAAGGTGGAATTGCCAGTGATCGTGCCGCCCTCGACACGATTAGTCGTGCCATCCACACACCCACTCTCTTGCCGGCACTATCTAAATATCTCATCTTCCATGTCTAATATTATGTATGTATTATTTGATTATATGTACTTTAATTTTTGTAACCAGTTGACCGGTTAATTATTGTGTATGTTTTATTTTATATAATTCTGTGCTTGCCGGCTCAAGATTTTTAATGGATTATGCGGGTGGTATACTAGTTGAATACGTACATTATTAGTTGGTTGGTACGTAATTACATTTACCCATTTGTTAATAAGAATTTGTTGGATATAACGAGTGTATCTTGTCATCATAAACTCGATTCACTAACTATTAGAATGAACCTTGTTTTTCGGAAATAATACCAAGTAAAATAGAATCTTACTCAAAAGAAACCTAAGACTTCTCATTTCCTAGACTTATGCGATAATCTTAAACACACACTGTAGCCCAATTTTTTTTTTCTTCATTAACTAGCGCCTCTTTAATTTATTGTGCTCGTTGCCTGGCTTAAAGCCTAGTTTTAAGGCGATGATAATGCCGTCTAATGCTACTCAAATACAAGTTAATTAAATGAGTATCTTACTATCCACTCTCAATTGTGAATTTAGGCCCGCAATCAAGATTGATGTAGTTTCACATGAACATTTTTTAGAACACATATGCTTATTTACGATGAAATTATGGGAACGGGTAATCGAGCAGAGGCTTAGGAAATGTGTGGACATCTCGGAGAACCAGTTTGGATTTATGCCTGGGAGATCGACTATGGATGCCATTTTTATCCTGAGACAGTTGATGGAACACCATCGGGATAGGAAGAAAGACCTGCATATGGTCTTTATTGACTTGGAGAAGGCATATGATAGGGTACCAAGAGAAGTACTCTGGTGGGCTTTGGCGAGAAAGGG
>JAGPOY010006683.1:0-10156 GCA_018983105.1 Silene uniflora | reverse complement strand
TCGGTCCTTAAACCTACGATTATACCCTTTCGGTCTCTAATCTCTCTAGGATCTCCTAACTTAGCTTTCACCCTCATTAGGTATCACCTATTGTAACTAAGCAAGCCTTCCCTTCCAATCTTTCGATCTAGGTCGGGGTTAACTATACGATTGGTCTCATGCATGCATTCATTCAACCTAATCACTATTATATTGCTTAGAACAATTCTTATCGCAACACTAATCTAACAAATTAATCCTGACGTAATACTACCACGGCTTCCCTAATCCTAACATATCAAAAGGATTAGCTATTCATGGCTTGAACTACTAACCTAGCAAATGCTAAGATAATAACATAAAACATGATAACTGAAAAGTAGACAATTAGAATAATAATGAATTAAAGAGTAAGAAGGATTACAAGATTCAATGATAAAGGAAGAGAATAAAGGGAAGAAATAAGCTGATAAAATCCCTGCATAAGAATTCGTCCAGGATTCCACCAATGCTTTATTATGGCATATTAACACCCTATTTATAAGGAAGGTTATTACTACTAAAACCTAATATGCAAAACAGGCTGGGCCCGTCTAGGTAGTTGCTCGATCGAGCAATTAAGATTCTCGATCGAACATTACTTCACAGCAATCCTCTCGATCGAGGAATGAAACCTCTCGATCGAGATCTTCTCCTTATATTTCTCTCGATCGAACACAGGACAGTTCGATCGAAGATCTTCAGCAAGCAACTTCCCTCAATCGAGCACAGGACAGCTCAATCGAGAACTTCTTCTTGTCACGCACACTTGACCTCTTTGGCTTGGCTCAGAACTTAGGAAATGGTGACTTCCGCACTTTTCCATGATTGAATATCCGTCTTTCGCACTTCCATCTTCTAAAATGCAACTTGGGGCAATAAAAGCTCGATTTCTGCTACAATCCGGCTTATATCTGCAAAATAGCAATACAAGCACAAAGTAGCCTATTCGGGGCATAAAGTGACGAAATATCACTTAAAATCGTGGAAATGCGTGCCAAAAGAGACTATAAAAGTCTATATAAAATACACGCATCAATGGTCTGACGGGTTAGTTTTTCGGTTTTTGTGCAATAAGTATAAAAGAGAGAAACTTGGTTTTAATTCATTTTATTCTAATTCCAAAACTCTTTTTGAGAAAACTAAACGACGTACATTACTTCTCTCCTTTCTACTTTTCATCAAAGGCTAGGGTTCAGTTCTGCCATATTCTGATATCGAGTGACTCGACCGAGCTAGGTAGTAGCTCGACCGAGCCGAGGCCAGCTCGACCGAGTTAAGTTTGGACTCGACCGAGCTAGTTCCTTGGGCGTATTTGTTGTTTAAAGTCGTAGGCTGTATGCTTACGTTTCTTTCTTATATCAGCTCAAAATGCCGCCCAAAAAAGGAGCTTCGTATCTCAGAGCTCAAGAGATGAGCACAGACAGATGGCCTGGATCATCGAGCAACATGACGCTATGCAGGAGGCTCTCAAGAACGGGAATCGGGAGAAGGAAGTGGTAGTGGATGCTGCGAAAATGAGGACCACTATCTCTCGCTTCAACCCAGCCACCTATGAGGGTACCGAGCTACTTCATGTACTCGATAACTGGCATCGGGAGATGGAGAATGTTCTGGCAATGGTTAACTGTCCGGAAGCACTTATGGTGGACCAAGCTGCGTTCTACCTTAGAGTTGAAGCTGGAGTTTGGTGGAACCGTGTTAAAGAAAACGCTCGTAGTCAATACGATGGAGGTGCGGTTCCGTGGGAAGAGTTCAAGAGCGCTATGAGGAGGAAATTCGTTCCTGAGCACTTGAAGGCTAAGATGCGGCTGGAGTTCTCTAACTTTCGCATGACGGAGACTATGACTATCGCTGAGTACTACAAACGGTTCAATGAACTGGCAAGATATGCTGATGACATGGAACTCACTCCATCAGCTAAGGCTTTTCGCTTCCAGCAAGGACTATCTCTAAAGATCATGGAGAAGATGCAGCCTGGGTCTCTCACGACTTTGGCTGATTCATATGAGAGAGCAAGGAATGCTGAGAGGATGGTAGAGATGACCAAGGAGACTCGAGAGAAACTGAGTGAGAAGAGAAAGAATGACAATGAGAGTGGCGGGCAGTCTGGGTTCAAGCGTGGTAACTACAACCAGACTAGGAGCTACTCAGGAGGACCTGGATTCGGTGATACATCATCGTTCGGCGGGCGAGGTGGTCGCACCAATAGCTATAACTCGGGGATGCAGTGCTATGGCTGCGGAGGTTTTGGGCACAAGAGACACGAGTGTGCCAGTCCTACGACGTTCACTCCTCAGAGGCAGCAGAAGCAGTATCGTTTCTCACAGACACCGAGTCAGAGCATGGCAAGTAATCGGCTCACTGGTTCAGGTTTTAACCAAGGTGGACAAACCAACAGTCACAACAGCTACTTCAACCGTGGCAATGGTGGAAACTTTCAGCGTCAGGGCAATGTCAATAACCAGAATTCGGCTGCGAAGATTACTATGTCGGTAAGCACATTACAAGGCAATGGGCAGAAGAGCAGCGACAAGTTGTTTATGATGGAGAAGCAGGCAGCTGAGGATGATGCTCAAGTTGTTACGGGTACTTTCCTTGTTAACTTCGTACCCACTTTTGTACTTTTTCATTCCGGAGCTTCGCATTCTTTTGTTTATAAGAATCATGCTATAACTATGGGGTTGAGGGAGTATGAACCTGTAGTAGATAATGTCTTTATACCGTCGGGAGAGTCAGTAGCTTGTGGGAAGTTGTATCGTGATGTATCGTTTGTTATAGGGCAAGTTGATCTTCCAGTCAATTTGTTAGAATTCCCGTTAGATAGCTTTGAGGTGATTGTAGAAATGGATTGGCTCAGTAGATACAAAGCCAGTATCGATTGCCATAAAAAAAAAAGTAACTATATGGGGTCCTAGGAAAACTAGAGTGTCTTACAAAGGGTTTGTGGTCAAGCCCAAGTTCAAGTGTATTGCAGCGATTACTTTAAAGTCCTATTTGAGGAAGGGATGTCCCATGATCATATGCCACATCTTGGATACCGAAGCAACAATGTCAGCAGCAAAGGAGATACCAGTAGTGTCAAAGTTTGAAGATGTATTTTCAGACGAGATTCCAGGATTACCACCAAGGAGAGACATCGACTTCAATGTGGAGCTGAAACCAGGAACATGACCTATTTCTAAGCTTCCTTACCGTATGGCACCTAAGGAATTGGATAAGTTGAAGAAGCAGCTGGATGATCTACTACAGAAGGGGTACATTCGACCAAGTGTATCGCCTTGGGGTACACCATTTTTGTTCGTGAAGAATAAAGACGGCTCTATGCGGGTGTGTATCGACTAAAGAGAGTTGAACCATGTGACGGTGAAGAACAAGTATCCTTTACCTAGAACCGATGACCTATTCGATCAGTTGAGCGGAGCCGGAGTTTTCTCCAAGATCGACTTGAGGTCAGGCTATCACCAACTGAGGATTCGAGAGGAGGACATACCAAAGACAGCTTTCAGATCAAGGTATGGTCACTATGAGTAGGTAGTGATGCCTTTTGGATTGACTAACGCACCAGCTGTGTTTATGGACTTAATGAACCGCATATTTAGTCAATATTTAGACCAGTTTGTGGTTATTTTCATCGACGACATATTGGTCTACTCAAAGACTAAAGAGGAGCATGAAGAGCATTTGAGAGTGGTGTTGCAAACATTACGTGACCATCACTTGTTTGAAAAGATCTCAAAATGTGAGTTTTGGCTAGAGAAGGTGTCCTTTTTGGGACATATTATCTCAAAGGAGGGTGTCTCAGTCGATCCAGCAAAGATTGAAGCAGTTTCCAAGTGGACAGAGCCGAAGAATGTAGCTGAAATTCGAAGTTTCTTAGGGTTGGCCGGATACTACAGACGGTTTGTGAAGGATTTCTCAACTATCGCGAAACCGAACGGCATTAATGAGGAAGGAGAGTCAATTTCACTGGGATAAAAGTTGTGAGTCAGCGTTCCAAACATTAAAGGAGCGTTTGACAACAGCTCATGTCCTAGCTTTACCAGAAGGGGATGAGAATTTTGAAGTTTCTACGGATGCATCAAAGAATGCCTTGGGGTGTGTGCTTATGCAGAATGAAAACATAATCGCATATGCCTCGAGACAACTTAAACCGTATGAGGAGAATTATCCAACACATGACCTGGAGTTAGGTGCAGTGGTCTATGCTTTAAAGATCTGGAGACATTACCTGTATGGTGCAACTTTTAAGGTATTTTCGGATCATAAGGGTCTCATGTACATCCACACTCAAAAAGAGTTGAATATGCGACAACAGCGGTGGATGGAGCTAATCGGAGACTATGATATGAAGATAGACTATCTGGAAGGGAAAGCTAACGTGGTTGCAGATGCATTGAGTCGGAAGAGTATACACTCCTTGTGTACGTCTTTGTCTTTAATGCAATTAAAGGATGAAGTGAATAAGATGGGGATTTACAAGATTCGCAAGGGTGATGAAGTTAGCAGTTTGACCTTAGAACCTGAGTTCTATACGGAGATGAAGCAAAAGCAACTTCTTGATCCTAATATTCAAGAATGAAGAGGAAAGATCGGTGAGGCGAATATGACACGGTTTTCCATTCACTCGGATGGGAGTGTGAGATTCGACGGTAGATGGTGTGTGCCAGCTGATGAAGACACGAGAGAGATGATTATGAAAGAGCCTCATTGTACACCTTATTCTATCCATCCAGGAGGAGATAAGCTCTACAAGGATTTGAAGAAGACTTTCTGGTGGCCAGGAATGAAGAAGGATGTCGCGGAATTTGTTGCAAGAAGTTTGACTTGCCAAAGGGTCAAAGGTGAACAACGACGGCCGCAAGGTAAGATTCAATAGCTTGATATGCCGGAATGGTAGTGGTAGTCAATCTCCATGGACTTTATTGTGGGATTACCGCGTACAGTACAAGGTAATAATATGATTTGGGTGATCGTTGATCACTTAACGAAATCAGCTCATTTCATTCCAATGAAGGACACTTGGAGTAAACTTCAGTTGGCGAATGGCTATCGCAAGAATGTCGTAAGATTACATGGAGTGCCTAAGGATATTGTTTCGGACCGTGATGGGCGATTCATTTCACGATTTTGGCAAGAGTTACAAAAGCTAATGGGGACTACTTTGAAGATGAGTACTGCATTTCACCCAGCAACAGATGGACATACGGAAAGAACTATCAAGACCTTGGAGGACATGCTAAGAGCTTGTGTCTTGGAATTCGGAGGTAGTTGGGAGGATCGCTTGGATTTGATTGAATTCTCGTACAATAACAGCTATCATACCAGTATTGGCATGACACCTTTCGAAGCATTATATGGTAGGAAGTGCCGGAGTCCGATTTGTTGAGATGATAGTGCTGAAGTCGTAGTTTTGGGACCGGAGATGGTACAAGAGATGGTTGAACATGTGAAGATAATTCGACAGAAGATGAAAGCAGCGCAAGATAGACAGAAGAGTTATGCGAATTTACTTCGTCGAGCGGTGGAATTCGCAGTTGGAGACAAAGTTCTACTGAAAGTATCTCCAATGAAAGGGGTAATGAGGTTCGGAGGAAAGGAAAGTTGAGTCAAAAATATATTGGACCTTACGACATCCTTGATCGCGTGGGCGAGGTAACTTATCGGTTAGCTCTACCTGCTGCACTTGATCGGGTGCATAATGTATTTCATGTTTTGCAACTCAAGAGATATATTCCAGATGTAACGCACGTTTTGGAGATGGAACATGTAGAACTGGATGAAACTCTTACATATGTGGAAAGACCAAAGGATATTCTAGATCGTAAGACAAGGAAAACAAGAAATGGCGAAACAACGATGGTCAAAGTGTTATGGTCAAACCATCAAGTGGGGGAAGCCACATGGGAGGCAGAAGATGCTATGCACGAGAAGTATCCACACCTTTTTTATCAGGTAAGTTTGGTTACGAGGACGTAACCTTAATTCTTTAAGGGGGTAGGAGATGATCGCAAGTGTGTTTTTACAAGATAGTGATGTTAATATCGAGTTCTTTTAGCATTTATTTGCTAAAGTCGGGGTAGAGTATATTGTCTATGTCATATGAGTTAAGTTTTGTTTTGAGTCTTGTGTCACGTTATGGGTATATGTGTGAACTTCGGGGACGAAGTTCGTTTTTAAGAGGGGAAAACTGTAATACTACGGATTTCTGAGCATAAGTAGCTCGGCCGAGCTAGGAGTAGCTTGACCGAGCTGGATCACTAAAGGATCCTACGTTTGTATTTTGCACGTTTTCAGAAGCCCCTGGTGTAACACCCCGACTATCCGGCCAAGAGAATCGGAGCGTTACCATCTCGGTTTCCCGAGGTAGTGTTTCAAAACTTGAATAAAAGAACACTTTATTATAAAACTAAAGGTTTAGTGATTACATAAACGTAAACAAATGAAATACAACTCATTACTATCATGCATCTAGACTACCACACGTGTCTCGTGACTTCCAACTCGTCCCGCATCCCACGTGCTATCCCTATAACCTGTATACAATCTGCTCCACATATGATTAAGGACGTCATATGGATCAACGCAGGCCACCCCAAGAGAGACGGGTGACGGACACACAACAACAAACGTCAGTCTCAAGATAAGGGCACAAAAAAGATACGAAGTATGCAAATTGAAAGCAACAAGACAACAATGAATACGATCCTCATCTCCATCATGTAACTCGACATCGGGACATGCCCAGACGTGCCTAATCTGATAAGGTACACCGAACACGTCGGTGGTACCGGGCCCAAGAGCGACTCGGGTCCCCTGCCTGACGTCGTGTCTCACCCACACGAGCCCCTCCAAACTCAAGCCATTAATGTGCACATCCCTCTTGGAGTGGGAAGCTCCAAGAGGCGACCTAAGCGGAAGACGATCTCCCAATCGTCCCCCGTCTCCACAACAACCATATTACCGTCACCAACCCTTCAATATCCAAAATGACCAACGATGGATTTTAATGCATCATAATTACCATAATCATCTCATAATGGCATAATTAGTGGCTAAACATGTTATAATGCAACTAATCTAATCATGTGAGACTAATTACATAATTAACTAGTAACACACTATGACCCAAATATTGAAACCGAGTAGGATTAACCTACCTTTTCGCAATCTTCGCAAGCTATCCATATTTGACCCGATTCCATCTCATACAAATCGTCTCATCCTAACATCTACACATAAAACCTATCACAAAACATCCCATCTTACACAATAAGGTAAACCCTTACTAAAATCCCTTAATTACTCATATCACTATCACTAATTACTAATTAATCCATTACTAACAAAACCCCCCAAAAAGGTGAACTAAGGTAAGGAGAAGGTGGAATATTACTTACAAAGGGTAGATCGGAACTAGGGAGGACGCCTCTCCATCAAACCTAGCTTGAACCTTGGTGGAGGATGATTAGAGGAGTCTTAGAGAGAAGAGGGAAGAGTTTAGAGGGATAAGAGGTTATGTGGGAAATGGTGGATTGCATTTGGATAAGGGAAATCCCGAAATAAGGTTTCACGGGTGAGGACAGCTGGCACTCGATCGAGTGAATCAGTCACTCGGTCGAGTGAAAGGCACTCGGTCGAGTGAAAGGCACTCGGTCGAGTGAAACTGCTCCTCAACCGAGTGGAACGTACTCGGTCCGCTAAACAACTTACTCGGTCGACAGCAAAATCGTTAGGTCTCGAATGGGTTTCCACTCGGTCTATATGACCGAGTACTAGGTCAAGTAAACCCGGAAGTTCGGGTTGTTACAGTCTTCCCTCCTTAAAATGAACTTCGTCCCGAAGTTCACCACTCGTTCTCTTCCTCAAAGTCTCCTCACTCGTTCTCTTGCTTGTACTCTCCCTCTATTCTCGCATCTCTCGTTCTTATCGTTTTCTTATGCTCATGACTAATTATGTAATTCTTCCTTTAAAGTTACATCGGCTCGTTCACTCCTCCCTTAAAAAGAACTTCGTCCCGAAGTTCATCCTATAGGTCTTCTAAGGTTTTCATATGGGTTGACAAGTGGGTTTATTGTATTCTTTGGTTGGTCAAACCTACCGAAACATGTAGTATTCCTCAAAGTTTCGCCTATGATTCGGCCCTCACGTGGTTCCGTGGTGGTCGGATTGTTACAGATGGTTTTACTAGTTGTGTCTACGTTGATTCCCGAATGTTGGGTCATTCCCGTACTTTTATTAGTGCGTAGATGGTCATGTAGGTCTCAAAATAAGGAAAAACAATCACAAACAGACCCACTCGCCCGAGTTAGCTTACCACTCGATCGAGTAAGGTTCACTCGGTCGAGTGGTGTGGCCACTCGGTCGAGTGCCCATTTTCCAGAAACTGTATACATTCTGCCCCTCGTCCACTCGGTCGAGTATAACCCTTACTCGGTCGAGTGGACTTGTACTCGGTCGAGTGAACGTCTTACTCGGCCGAGTACCACTGGGTGTCGCCTAGCTAGGTTTCAATCCATCACTTGTTATCACGCCCCATCTCCTACACATCAAACAAGTTCTAATGGTGGTTAACCACCAACATACCCGCATTACCGCGGTGTCAAGCAAATTCGTGGCCTTAAAGCCGAGTCTTACAACACACATGAAAAAGCTTAGTTCGGAAGAAAAAGAAACAAATAATTCTAGTACAACATAAGGAGAAGGAAAACATGGGGTGGAACTAGTTGGAGGGCTTCCTCTTCTTGGTGAATCTCTTCACCCACTTCACTATGGCGCCACCACTTGAGGTTGGTGTCCCTTCCCGAGTAACCCTTCGTTCCTCTTGGCCGCCCTCATCAAGGCCCTCCTCATGAGTGTCCGCGCTCTCCACCGTGAATCGCTCACGGCCCCATGCATCAAGGTTGCCACCCTCATAGCCAAGTCCACTACTATAGTGGGTGCTAACATGCTCCTCCCCGATATCCATGTCATCCCGACCCATGCCACTCCCGCTACCTCCAACACCACCACCACCACTAGTACCCGCATCACCGAAAATCGAGGCCCCTAAGCCCTCCCTTAAGGTACCCTCTCCATGACCACCCTCCCCTCCATGGGATGGGTTGCCAAAGTGAGTCCCGGCGGTGCCCATCCATGGATCCCGAAGATGCCCCGGACCGAAGGGAATGTTGGTACCCCAATCCGATGGTTGGATACCATAAGCTCTAAACACTCCCGAGGTGTCTCCCTCCCGGGTCCAAAAGCTAGGGCGGTGGGCGGGTCTTACACCCCGGTTCCATGTCATCTCATGCACATATCTCAAGACTAAGTCATGGTTTACCCGGTTAATAAGGTGGGCCATGGAGTAGTTGGAGTCAAAGCTAGTCCGGGATGGGTCAAAATCACCGGTGAAAGGTGGTGGTGCCATGGGTGTCGGCCCACGAATTGGAAAGGATACCGAAGCTCGACCCGGTGCAATGGGGGGTGAAGGTTGTGGGGATGAGGTCTCCCTCCTTTCCTCCTCGTTCCAATAATCAAAGGTCAGCTCTCCGGGGATGGTGTAGCGGTGGGGTGCAAGGCGGGGTGAGTCCCTAGGCCCTAGAGGGGTGGTGAGTAGTAGGTTCTCACAAGGGAGTATCATGTAATAGGGGCCATCCACCTTCCAAGAGTAGGTTCCCTCCTCGGCTCTCGCAAACACCCAAGATTTGTCCTTCATCCATTGGAGGTCAAAATGAACCACCTCCGCTGACATTGGCCCATCCTCCTTCTGTGGGGAATATCCGTATATTCACCCCTTAAATTTTAGGACTATAACGAAAATTTTACATGTGAAATTACGGGTCATAAACGAAATGCATAAAACGAAAAACAAGAGATGAGAAATAACCTATGGTCCGTGCAAATGGCCTAAGATCAGAAACCAACCTAGGTTTCCTCCTAATCGTTACACCCAAAACCGTAAGAGACTATGCCGCGTGTGCTAGAAATGTTCACTAATTGCCTTGCAATATCGAGTGAACTCTTGTGAGATTTAACGATGTGAGATCGAGAGAAATGAGAAATAATGTTCTCAAAACCCTAGGTTTTGTAAAAATGAAATGATCAGTTGACAAAAGGAGAGAGACCTCTCCTTTTGTATGTTCATTCAGCCGAGTAT
>JAGPOY010006682.1:0-10156 GCA_018983105.1 Silene uniflora | reverse complement strand
GATGGCGGGTTTTGGAGGGAAATGACAGGGTGATTAAGGGATGGCACAATTTCTGTTGTTTGGTTAGCAAAAATTTTAGGAAGAGATTAGAGAATAAGCCGGTTTCGCCTCCTTTTGTTGTCATTTTGGGAATTCTGTGTCATTCTGCATCATCAGTGTATGCTGGATTGCTGTCTTACCTTACCAGTCAGTAGAATATTACTGATAAGCCGGTCTTTTCCTGGTCGCGCCATTTTTATCGTCTTTTTTTTAAAGATTTGATCTTTTTTGGATGTTTTAGTTGACAGTTGTTGACTAATGGATAAATGTGTATGGTTGAATGTTGGACATGGACAAACAATGGATTTCATGATGAATTCGAATACTCTGAACGCATGCTAATCTAATTACTAGAAGTCCATGTTTTAGTTCATAGGTGGTTTTTCGGATGATGGGTTGGTGATCTTGCCAGTGTTTAATATGAATGCAGGTGAAAGTACCATATCGACATATTGCATGGAATTACAAATACAAATCCAAAATCAACGCAATATTTTGGGGACCCAAGAAGACTGTGGAACCGCCTGAATCAATACTTTCGTTGGGCGACTTTCCTTTGAAAGGGTCAGACTTAGAGGTGTTTCGTTATTAATATTTGTTATATTTCATAAGGTTTGACTAGTTTAGGAAGAACAAATTTATTCACTTATATTTTGAGTCTCATATTCTTATTGTTGACAGGGCCTCGAAGCAAATTCATTTTTGCCTAAGAAGGTTTCACTCACAGTTATTCCATCAATCTCAGACGTTCCATCTGATGTTTGGGATGCATGCGCTTTAGATGCCGTTGGTGCTGATAAGTTCAATCCGTTTCTGACTCATGCTTTTCTTTCAAGCTTGGAGGAGTCTAATTGCTCTGTGAAGGTTTGGCGGTGACTCTTCGATATGTCAATTTCTATATGTAGTGTAAGCCGATAGCCTGAATCATGATTTATCACGAATATGCTCTTTTGCCCTGCTACAAATGTTTTGCATTGATGGTGGGAGCAACTTATAAATGAAACGAATTCAAATTCACAAGCTAAGAATCAAATCTGACCCTTCGTATGTAGTTTTTATCATTGCTAGTGATGCTTGTTATGGATGGATGTTTGCCAAGAAGCAACTATGTGTGTTCCCAAAATACTCAAGCACTGTATACAACTCTCACGAATCACAATGCATGAAGTATGCATCTATGATGGTAAATTCACACTGTATTCCATTATTTGCATCCCATTATTTTCTTTCACGGACGTGGAGAAGTAAGTCGCCTCTTGGAACTGCACATTAGCATATTTGCTACTTTCAATCACTCAGGCTTCGATACATTGTCATCTATGTTGACACATGAATTTCCGTTATCATGGTGCTGCCTATGGCTCTCTGGTAGGATGGTATATATGTTCCTAAGGTTTTTTGTTTGGGCATTTTTTTTTATAATCTGGCACTTCTACATGTGACATTTCAATGTCGGGTAGTCTTCCCTTAAACCGAGAGAATGCCAGTTTCCTAGTTTTTGTTTAATCAAAATGATCCTTGTACTCATATGTCGGGTGTTTCTGTTGGTAGGAAAACTTGGGAAGGTTGTATTCCTGATGACGTTCTTTTTGAATCGGAATGTTAATCCCGCTTTTGGGAATTCAAAAAAAAGAAAAATGATCCTTGTACACACGTATCATATATTGCGTATATTTATATGCACTGCCCTTACGTTTTGTATATACCCTTGATCGCTTAAGCTTTTCTATCCGAAATTGCATGCTTCAGGGAACTGGATGGGTACCTAGGCACATCATAGCAAAAGATGAAATGGACAATGTAATTGGTGTAGTTCCTCTCTATCTGAAAAGGTGCACTTCTTCAGTTTTAACAGAAAAGTAGTTTTCTCAAGTGCGTTCTTTGGCAAATATAACCTTACATTTTCTTGCGCCCTTAAACTGGATGCAGTCATTCATATGGAGAGTACGTTTTTGATAATTCATGGGCTAATGCCTATTATAGTTATGGGGCAAGGTATTATCCTAAGTTACAAAGTTGTGTGCCATTCACTCCTGTAACTGGTCCAAGAATCTTGCTTCGAAACATGGCCTGCAAAGACGAGGTTTCCGATATCATAGTGACAGCTCTGAAAGATCTGACAATCAAGGTACTGGTTTTTTAATTGTGTTATACTTTTGCAACTGTCTCCCTTTATCAGTCAGCAGCCTAATTAGCAGATTTATGTACAGATTGCTTTATGCTCGTAGAAGTGATTTCAACTAAATATGGAGTATAATCTAAAACATGCTGTGTGATTAATTGGGATGGAACAAAGAACAGAAAAGTTTTAAAATAAAGATTTTTTTTTGACAGTTTTAAAATAAAGATATAGATGAGAAAAATCAAAGTTTTAACTTGCAATCGGTTTTTTTTGTCTCATACATAAATACCTTGCTTAATCGTCTGTGTCCAATACAAGGCTAATACGAAGTAAAGTTATGCAACTGATAATAGACTGATACATTACCCGGTAACCCACGACATTATAGGAGTCACTACATCGTAGTACAATACTCTGATCCGCTACCACTACTGGTATTGCTATTGATACCACAATCTTATTCTGTGTTCTGACTCTTGGGCATTTACAGTAATGAAATCTTTGGTTTTCTTCCTCAGTTGTATGTTCCTCTCTCTCTCTCTCTCTCTCCCCCCCTCTCCATAGAATATGGAATTTCTCAAATGGTTTATGATCGTCTTAAGGATTAAAATTTGAAATTTTATACGGAGTATATTTTTATCAATATTTGAAAGTTCTAAGTTTCTTACAAGTACTTTTTAAAAATCAGCCGATAGCAGGAGTCCTATTCCTCGTGTCTCCCTTCATCTTTTCCCTTATATCACTTATTCAGAGCATTGAAGACATTAGTTGCAGTGTGATACAGGGACAATAAGTTGGTTTATATGTCTTGTGCCAGCTCCAGGTCTCGTCACTGCATGTTACATTTCCAACTGAAAGCGAGTGGCGTGGAATGAAAGAGAAGGGTTTCCTCCAGAGAATAGGCATGCAGTACCACTGGAAAAATAGGAATTACAAAAAGTAAGTGACTACTGGTAGTTAGCATCCTATTGGAGGAAATGACTTCATGAAGTTGAACTTCAATATCAGTGACGTGTGAGGGACGAAAGGTTTGCATATATTATTTACAACATAATCAACCACCCTATATGAAATTTGCCTAGGATGTAAAGGGGGGGAATATGATGGTTTTTAGACCGTCATTGAGTTGGCAATTCTATGGTAATATCGCGTGTGTTAAAATGCTTTATTGGTTCATGATGAAGTAAAGCAAATTGGCGCACTAAACTACATGTGTTTCCCTTTTATTGTGACATAGCATTCGGACATCTGTTTCAAAATTGTCCTCCACTTGATCTTTAGATTACGCATATTCCTATATTTTCTTTTCCAGCTTTGATGACTTCTTGATGGATATGAAGCAAAGCAAGAGGAAAAATGTTCGCCAAGAACGCAAAAAGGTCAGCCTTTGATATGCTTTTGAGCGTGTGATATACGAGTCTTAAGTCAGAAACTGTGTTGTACTATTCTGGTTGCTGCTCTAACTTGTATTGATGTATTAGTTTGCTATCTCTAAATACTAATCTAGAATATTAATCCTCATAATATCCGCTCTGTATCTCTCTCATCCCCTTTGCCTTCCTTTGAAGTTGAGCATTGAGCTCCTTCACCACTGAAGTCTAGCCTAGCCTCTTTACCTTTCTCATTCTTTACCTTCGTCTTATACTAGAGAGTGGAGCTTCTCTAACGTGTAAAAAATTGCATGCTTAATCATTTGATCTTAACAAGCTTCGACTGAGCTCAGTCGTTTGTGTCCAGATTGTTTAATTATTAAATGAAAGACTGATGATCAGCGGGGTCATTCCATGTGACTTTCGACGAAAATTTCATTCAGGGATCATCTGGAAAAAACAGCCTCTTTGCTAACCCAGGGCCTTAGGAGTAAGGCAACCCTCATCCGACCCCACCTTACCTCCCCATTTGTGTGAGCCCTTGAGGTATGAGGGTTATGGTTGCTGATTAGTGAGCTGTACCACAGGTGCAACTAAGGCACAGTGATAGGATCTGAATTTAACCAATGCATAGCAAAAGGTCCTGAATATAACTTTTTTTTTTAATATGCCAGTGGCAATGGCTTCAATTCGTTCTGCATTCATACCTTTGTCGATATTTCCTTTGGTAGCGAACTTATTATTAGCTGGTAATTTCAACGGAATTGGATTGGAAATTCTGAGTTTTTGCTACTTTCGTACACAGATCGGTACTCAAAACCTGACCATGAAGCGTCTTAGAGGATATGAGATTAAGGTACTAACAGTGTTATCAGTTATCAATTTTGTTTTTTATGTGCTATGTTTTGCAATCATGGTATTGAATCTCGGTTTAAGGCATGGTTATGAAATCAATTTTCTTTGCCTGGTTGCTGTCGTTGCGCTACAAGTGCATGTGACGCCACCTCAAAATGAGGTAGGGGTAACCATCAAAACCTTGATAATTTGGTCGTGATATAGTGTTGCGGGCAATATTAATTATCATGGTTGTTATACGGTTTTCTTACCTTTTGTACTTTACGTAAAAGTATTAAACCATGTTCCCCTCCCTAAAACATATTCTTAAGAGTCAACATATCGGACTTTCACTTCAGCCAAACACAAAACTTCGCAACAGATCACACTTTACAGCTCCCAAGAAATACCACTATTGATATGATCTGTTTAAAAAATATTACTCCTACAGTCCTACATTTCTGAGACCTATTTTTATCATCATATACATCTTTACCTCAGTTTCTCCTGCAATTATTGATCGTCAACTGGGCCTGAAAACAGGATCCTGGAACAGCCGTTGTGATTTAACAGTCTTTTGGTCCTTAACTGAACAGATGGAACTCTCCATTTTCTTGTGAAAAAAGAAGTCTGCATAATGTCTTTATTTATTTTTGGGATTTTCATCTTGTGCTATGCTTTTGGTCTATTTTGCTGTTTATTTTCGCGTCACTTTAAGGGATGGAATTCTAATTATACTCGAATTTGCATGTGGCAGGCTCATCACTGGGATACTTTTTATCAGTTCTACCGGAATACCACTGACAACAAGTAGAGTTGGTTTCATGAGCAATGTCTTTCATTTATCCGACCTTCAGTGGCATAGTTATGAGCTGAACAACGTCGTATTTGGTTTGTAGGTGGGGTACTCCGTACTTGACAAGAGATTTCTTTCACAACATGGCATCAAAGATGGGAGATCAAGTCTTGCTAGTGATTGCTGAAGATCAGGATCAACTTGTTGCTGGAGCCCTTAATTTTATTGGCGGCGACACGATATATGGTCGTTTGTGGGGGTGTCTTCCAGAATCGTACTATCCAAGTTTGCACTTTGAAGCATGTTATTATCAGGTTTGTTCAAAATTAGTCTGGCATGTGTAATAGAGAGACCAGTTTTTAGTTAGGCGCTCTTAGGCTCGCTTAGGCTGCTACTGATTAATGTACTTTAGTGTACATCTTGACACCTGACTAAGTCTGAAACTTGTCGGACATGTACTATGTTATTCAAACTCGTTCAGAAGGAGCTCACATGAGTGCGGTCCAGGTGTCAGACTTGGTTGTTTTATACTTTTATGAAACATACGCCTGTTCTTGGCTTAAAATGAAATATCCAAGTATCCCAGAAACATAAAAGCACTCTTGTTTTGCTTAAAATGAAAAAAAGCGCATAAAAGGTTGAATTCGTGAATGCTAGAAATGGTTTTTTAAACATTCGGGATGTCCTAGGATTCGAGGTCATTCAAGTTGTTACATACAAAATGCATAATATAATGTTGTAGAAATTGTTTGTATTGGCTTGAATATACTCACTTACTCAGTAAAATGCGTTGCTCAGTAGTAACTCATTCTATCGTAGGCTATAGAAGCTGCAATAGAGTACAATTTGGACACAGTGGAAGCAGGAGCTCAGGGAGAGCACAAAATCCAGCGGGGTTACCTTCCTGTGACAACTTACAGCTACCATTACATTGTCGACGAAGAATTTGGCAAAGCTATAGGAAATTTCGTAGCACGAGAAGCGGATCAGGTATTTACTTGGGAAATGTAGTCATTTAGGTTGTCTTGTTAAATTGTCTTCCGATTTCTGATACATTGTCAGTCATTGTCACAGGTGAGGCTTGTAATGAAGGTCTTACACGACTCGGGACCTTTCAAGGACGATATACAGTGGGACGCTTAATATAAAACCCGCTTCTTCCTGGAGTTATTCGCTACCAAGATATTGCCTGCTGATCAAACTACCATGTACATAGTCAAATGATATGTGAATGTGATAAGAGAATTAAGAAAGAAAAAGGAGCTTCCTAACCTTGTGAAATTAGATAGATTATTAGACAGTTTTATTCTTGGATTGTTGTATTTCTACAACTTTGGTATATATTCGGTTTTATGTAACATCGATTATACATGCAAGAGTCGTATACTCGTATTAAAGGGTAACTGAAGTATCAATTGTTCCTTTAGCCTACAGGTGGTTCATAGCGATTCTGGGCTGGATCACAGTTTCGTCGACTATAGGTCCTTAGAAAATATGTAAACATAATAGCAGCATCAAATCCATAAAAATTAGAAATTATGTTTGTGTGCAATTTAAACCAAAAAGGCAAAAATCCATAAAAATTAAAAATTTTCATAAAAATAAGGAAAATCCCTCCTAATACTAAAAGAATAAGAGAATTCTAAAATTTTCCCTCCAAAAGAAATCAATTTAGATTAGGAAACAAATAATATTCTTTTTTTCATTATTATCTTTTCATTAAAAAATTTCATCAAGTTATAATCATTTAGTTAAATTAAAATAAAAGTGATATAAAGTATAAAATACACATTGATAATTTTTTTTTAGAGAATCACTTGACATAAACTTATTCGGTATAATACAAAAATACGTATCAAAATTACAATAAGGTGAAAAATAAAAATTCATTGAAATGGATATTTCACAACATAGTAAATTTTCGTGATTAGTGTTACAGTTCAATTTTTCTTTTTCTCAGATCAAAATTACAATAAGGTGAAAAATAAAAATTTAATAGAGTCAATTTAGAATCTCCCTTAGTACTAAGAAAATAAAAAATTCTCTTAGTTTTCACTCAAAAATGCATATAGCTCAATAGGGAAATATGTGAAACTTTCTTCTGATAAGATATTACCTTTCCTTAAAATATAATTTTATACTTAAATTCTAACCTTTCAATTAAACTCAAACTTTCATTTTTTTAAGTTCCATATCAAAATACAGCTAGGTGAAATATAAATATTATTGAGGTGTTAATTTAAAATGTAAAAATAATATCCTGAAAAATAAACACTCTATAAATATCGCCATGAATGTGCGGGATATGTACTAGTATGTTATTACTTTTAGTAGATTAGTCTTGGTGAATTAAGTAGCAATGATGATAATTTGAATTGTTTTTAGATTTAAAATCCCAATTAAGTTGTCCATGTACATTATTTTGACTCGTTATTTATGAAAACAAAACTCAATGAACTAGTCACTTTTTTGATAAGGTAAGAAAACTAGGTTGATCCTCTAATGTATGACCAACCTATCTCATCCTTTCGAATGAGTGAGATAAATTGAAGCCACCCTCTTTTAAACTACCTCGAAAGAGTTGTACACGAATGTCCAATAGAAGCCATAAAGTCAGCTACTTTGTTGGCTTCACGAAAGCAATGTTTAATTATCACTTCATCGAAAAAATGAAGATCTAATTTCACATCCTTGAAAATAGTAGCAATTTTCCAAGAAAATTGCCAAGTACCACGGATTGAGTTAATAACACATAAATTATCACCCTCCACAACTAACTTTGAGGTTCCTAAGTATTTAGCTGCTAAAATGCCTTCTTTTAGAGCGAGAGCTTCCGCAACAAGAATACTATTAGATCCGCATTGTTTTGCTCCCAACAACACGACTTTACCATTTTGATCTCTAATAGAGTATCCTAAAGCAGCTTTATTGCCATTTATTTTCGATCCGTCAAAATTTAACTTTAGAAAACCGTTTCTAGGTTTCTCCCACCAGATTTTTTCTTTGCTAGCAGTGTTTCTACCATACTCGTCTTTCTCAGGATTGTTGAGATCCTTATGTCTAATTTCATTCCAAATCTTAATGCTAGTACCACATAAGAGAATAAGTTTGTTGATATCGAAATGAACATTATTAAAAATAATATCATTTCCAATGTTGTTAGAATCTCGATTCGATCCTACGATTCTACGATTTTACGATCTAAAAATGCTTTGTCGATCCTGAATCTTACGATTCTATCATGGTGGTAGAATCTTACGATCCTATATATTTGAGAATTTCTATAGATAGGATCATAATACGATCCTACGATCTTACGATCCCACGATCCGATTCCATAATTAAAATATTAATATATGTTTTTATATTATGACATCGTAGAACCCAAATTTTGTGTAAGTTGTAGAAACAATGATATTAAAATCATTAATTTTCAATATTTTATGGATAACTGTAATAAATAAGTGTTTTTTATCTTCAAATATATGTTTTTTACCAAATAAAAAACTATATTTGGTTAATTTGTAGAATCTTACGATTCTACATTCCGATTTTACCGATTCGATCCTACCTTCCCTATCGATCCAAAGTAGAATTCTCGATCCTAACAACATTGATCATTTCTATAAAACCATGCATTCCACGAAATAAAAATAATCTTAATGAAATCATCTTTTGGAATTAAGTCTTTGAGATAGTTGTTAAGTTTCATTATAAAACTTTGACTTGCAATATTACCATAATTTGACAAAAAATTGTTGTAGCTAATAATGTTCATGTCTTGGATAACAGTCTCAATCAAAGGACATTCGTAAAAAAAATTATCTTTGTTTTCAAAAGGATAGTTACACAAAACACAATGAGCTGGGACATTGATATGACTTTTGAGAAGCCTATCTTTCGTGGGAAGGCCGTCAACACATGCTTTTCAAAGAAAAAACTTCAATTTTGGAGAAATATTCAATTTTCAAATCCACTGAAATTCACATTTGTCAAGAGCTTGATCGAACAAACCTTGCGCTAACCAAGTTGCTGTTTTGGTAGAGAAATTTTCATCCACTGACAGCCCCCAAATGAGGGAGTCAGGAATATCATTATGTGGCGATGGAAAAATACTTATGACATGCCAACCGTTCCAACATTTGGTCAATAAAGGGTAGTGGGTAGTGGTCTTTCTTGGTGGCCAAATTCAACCTCCTATAGTCAATACGCATGCGCCATCCCGTCACAATTCTAGTGGGGATGAGTTCATTTTTATCATTTTTGACTACGGTGGTTCCTCCTTTCTTAGGAACCACTTGGACCGGACTAACTCATTTAGAGTCGGAAATAGCATAAATGATTCCAGCATCTAACAATTTAAGCACTTCCTTTTTAACCACTTCTTGCATATTTGGATTTAGATGTCTTTGACCTTGTACACATGGTTTATGGTCCTCTTCCAAATAGATTCTATGCATGCAAAATTCGGGGCTTATTCCCTTGATGTCATCTAATTTATAGTCAATAGCTTTCTTATGACTCCTAAGCACATCAAGCAAGGAAGACAATTGACTTTTAGTTAGATGAGCACTTACAATTACCGGACACATCTCATCATCATCTAGAAAAGCATACCTCAAATTCAAAGGGAGGGGTTTAAGTTCGGGTTTTTGTACCTCAACCTCTTGAGGTGTAGCGACTAGCCCAATGAATTTCATACTCTCCTCCATAGATAGCTCTTCTCCATCCAATTCCTTCTCCAAAACATCAACCTCTTCACCTCCAATTTCATCATCACCCGCAAATGATTCCAATAGCAAGAGTGCCTCCAAGGGATCTTTAGACAAAGATCGAGGTATAGAGTCTTCTATGACAACACCTA
This sequence comes from Silene uniflora, assembly GCA_018983105.1. Lineage (NCBI taxonomy): Eukaryota > Viridiplantae > Streptophyta > Magnoliopsida > Caryophyllales > Caryophyllaceae > Silene > Silene uniflora. The sequence continues at coordinate 131 of JAGPOY010006682.1, read as the reverse complement.
CAACATCAAGAATGTCAATAGAATAACAAGACTCTTCAATCATGGGACTCTTCATCATGCTATTTAAGTTATAAGTGACTTTATCTTCACATACTTCCAATGTGATTTTACCATTCTTGACATCTATTACC
>JAGPOY010006681.1:0-10157 GCA_018983105.1 Silene uniflora | reverse complement strand
CAAATCCGCACACAGCAATCAAGCAAGCACTAGAAGGGCTCTTCTACGAAGTCACAACCTAATATGCAATTAATCATCATCAAACAATGCCCTAACAAATCTCATCGTAGAAATGACATAAATGAAATAAGACGATAATTAGATCTAGCATACTTACAACGATCGATGAATGAAAAGGCGAGGATCCGGACTACTCTTGCTTAGGATTGATTGAGAGTGATTAGGGTTTGTGGTAGAAATGTTTTTACGTGAAACAGTTTTAGAGTTAGTGACATCTCCTTTTATATTAACATAATTACTCTCAATCAATCCAAACCGGATCGCCTAACCCGTCGACCTGACTCGGCCGACTTACCCCTTTACTCGGTCGAGTCATCGATACTCGACCGAGTTACGTAAGACTCGGTCTAGTCTACACTTGGCAGACTCTTCCTTAAACTGACAACGGGTATACTCGACCGAGTAAGCCTAATTCGGTCGAGTACACCCTTAGGAGAACGGGGTATTACAATTTCCTACTCAGTAATTTGGTTGTAACGGTATTGCATTGAATGATTGCTAAAGTTAATTATGTGACTGATGAGATTGATGAATAATATAATGGTTACGGCTGAAAAACGGTTCCGGCTGAGTGAGTCCATTGGGAATGGTCCACGCCCTTCGATCGCTCCTGGTGACTCCCATCACCAGGAGGATGTGCGCATTAATGAACCTAGGGTTATCACTTGTTGCGATGAGTGGCTGCGGTGACGAGGTTGTGTCACTGGCTCAAGTGGGTACCTGTTGCGATGGGACCTGGCTGAAAGGGATTATAATTGAATGACTGTCTTCCGCTGTTAATATGGTTTACGTTGCATTGAGATTTGATTGGTACCGGTTGCTGACCCCGTTTATGTTTTCTTTTGACCTGCTGTGATCCATCGGGGGTGGTGAGCAGATTGAAGCAGGTAGCTTTGTTGATGAAGTCGGATGGAGGGGACACAGCCGAGTCTAGTTCGACAGTTATAGCTTCCGCCATTAGTTTAGTTTGTTTTTCAGTTGTTTGAGACAGTTGATGTAAACCTTTAACATTCTTTACATTATTAATAAATTGTCCCTTTATTGTTTACTTATTGATGTTCACTACCTCGGTCAAGCGAGATGGTAACATCCTTATATGCTAGGGCAGTCCCTCGTAAGGGGCCTTGGTATATGGGGGTGTTATAAAGTGGTATCAGAGCGAACGATTTTGGAACCTAACCAATGAATAAAATGAACATAGGGTGTCTAATTAAAATGAACCCGGGGAAAAGTTATTTGGAGCTACCGCAAGGGCTTGGGAGACGTCCTAAAGCCGCATCTTGCCTTTACAACTTAGAACCGTTCACCGGGGGGAGCGTCTTATGTTTGGCCTGCGTTGTCTATGTGTTGTGCTATGGTTGCTTACGTTTTAACATGAACTTGAATGAGAAAGATGATGCATGTTTGGCAATAAGTTGAAGGCGGTATGCAAGTAAGCATAAGAATGCATGAGTAATGCTTATATATTGGGATGATCGTTTTTGTATGTTTTCATATGAGTTTTGGCATGTTAATGGTATTCGTAATAATCGGAATAAAGCATGTGAATAGGTTGGATGAGGTGAATTATATGTTGTAAAATATGCATGCTTCAATGATTTATTGTATGGCTTTTGAAACCATAGTAATATACAAATAAGAAGAATGATGTGAATAATACCAAACATGATATGTTTGTTTGAGTTTCGTATTGCATGTATTATTGATGCTTAAGCTGTTTGGTTAGGAAAATTTGATTGCATGAAGTCTGATTACGGAAGGGCTGTCTTTGAATGGTCATAAGTTGAGTTCTAGAAATGATATTGATGTGATTTCAATTGGAGGTGATATCTTGTTCTCTTCCGGTTCTAACGATAGGTCACACGCCCAAAATGACCAAGAAACGAGTGAGATATGACCGTTTTACGAAAACTGGACGCTGCTGAGTAATTACTCGGCCGAGTATTGCTATTACTCGTCCGAGTAGTCCATACTCGGCCGAGTATTACTGTTACTCGACCGAGTTCGGGTGTTTTTATTTTACAGTAGCTTCAGGAGGGTAGCTACTCGGCCGACTAGAGTGAGTACTCGACAGAGTAGTCTTAGCATTCGACCGAGTGACCTCTGTTATGGGCCTACGACTACCTTTTGACCTATTTGGACGTTATATTGACTTTTCTAGCGTTTTTTTGTTTCTTAATGTGTTGTCTTACAGGTATTTTGGTTTTATTACATGTCTTAGACGGATCTTATAATGCGGAAAGTGCCACCTTGTGATTTGCATGGTTGTGAGAGAGTTGTTTGGTTATGGGTGATCGTGACGGATAGAGGGGAAGTGAATTGATGAACTTATTGAGACGAGGAGCACGTTTGTGAGTTATGATGAGTTAAGTGGATGTTGGCTTAAGTAGTGTTGAGATAACCATACAGGGCTGAGTGATGATGATAGAGTAGTAAAGTAAATTTGAGGAATGCGAGAAACAAAAGTTTGAAATGGAGCATGTGAAAATTATGGTAACTAGGAATATACGTATATATATAGGGATTTATGGAGACAGGTAATTATGACTGTATTAGGTAAGGAAATAAGTGATGGAAGCTCGTCATAGAAAAAGGAAAAGATTGATGTTTAGTGAGCTTAGAACGGTTTATGCCGCAATGTGAATTTCGTATATAGAGGTTGTGTTTGGGAATTTGGATTACCAAGTAGCGGACCTAGCTAGTTGTATAAGTACTTTGGGAAGGTAACGGAACAGAATGAATTATGGCTTTTGGAAATATTAAGGAAATGTGTAGTTGAGTAATTTAAGGAGTAATTTTTTCGAAGTATAGACTTATTGGTGGTGAGTATGAGTGAATAGTATGATGAGAGAGATTATGGATAAGAAGTGAATGAGAAATTGTGGATATGGCTAATAGGATTTGATTTTTGGGAAGTAATGTGAAGGTAACAGAAAGATTAAAGGATTAGGGTGTAAGAGGGGTAAGTCGAGTGAATGTTAACAAATATTATAGGACATGAAAGTAAGGAATCATGGAGATGTAGGATACTATCATGAGGGTGTCAGTTACGGAATATATATGAATTGCGGGACTACTTGTTAATCATAAGTTTTGGAGAAATTAAGGGAGTACGAAGTTGATAGAGTATTCGCTTGGTATATGACTTTGGTGGTGAGTTAGGTGACGATATAATCATAGACAAAATTGGTATGGATATGAAGGCGATTTTGTTATGGATTTGATAGAGTTCGTTGTTTGGAATGGTAAGCGAAGATAGGAAGTGAACTATTATAGTTAGAGGTACTTGTAAGGGGATTTCGATATGAATGATTGCAGTGTCGTGGTGTTGCAAGTAGTGATTAAGGATGAAGTCGTGAAATAGGAAGTTAGCCGTTCAAAGGTAGTTGATTTGTGGAGACCGCATTGGTATGGGTACGAGGAAGTATACGATGTGGATATAGGGGGCTTTGGCTAGTAGTAGAGCATTGAGGATATGGTATTTTGGTTGGTTGGTAGTAAGTTTGTGAATCGAAAGAATACGATATGAAAGGCATATGAGTTTAACCTTGTGTGTAGGATATATTTTATCAGGTGGTAACTTACGTGATCATGATTGGCTGGGTAGATTTTATTATGGGTCTATAATGTGTGTGCGTGTTTGTGTGAGATTCAGACCTCATAAGTAATGGTATGATATGACATACGTAAAGCTGTTATATGTTTATTCGTGTAATATGATGTATTTCGGTGGTCCAGTAAGGCGATATCGAAAAAGGATAATGCGTAGTTGAATGGGTCATGAGGTTACCGTTGAGTCGAGACTCTGTTCTTTGGCAATGTGGTTGTTGTGTTCCGGGTTGCGATCCGGCACGGTACTCCGTGTTGCGATGCGGGTACTTTTGCGCTGCGGTGCGGCTGTTGGTGACGGTGTTGCGATGCCGTCATCGGTTGTGGCATAATAAGTGGAGTACTTGTGGGATGAACTTTTGAAAGATTATGCGAGTCTAGTATGGGCATATAGATTGTTGTTTTGTTTATTGTTGTTTTCTTTAATTTTACTTGCGGGTTATACTAGAATATAGTATGGAAGAGAGTTGTACATGTGGTCGGCATTGTGATCATAGTTACAAGGATACCCTGTTGGAGAAACATAATGGTGGAAAGTGATTGGAACTATTTCGATCGTATGATAAACTACATTTTGTTGACCTAGTTATGGCAAGTGAATAGCAGAACATGTGTGTAATGAGATGGAAATTGCAGTTGGTTCATAATCGTTTATCGGAGCATGCAGTAAGTACTACGTGTTTGGGGAAATAGTATCATGTTAGTTATTGACGAGCTTGGCGACAATAAAACGAAAATTTAAGGTCTTGGTAGGTGTGTAATAATTTATGGATCGTGAGTGGTGTTATGGGATAGGTGCGTGAATGAGGAAGAATGGGACAGTATGGTAGTGTTGAGGATTTAAATTGGTGGTTATGTTGAAGATTTTCGGGTCAAGATTAGATGGAGTTCAAAATGATTAGTGGTGTAACGATTGTTGGAGAGAGAGAGAGAGAGAGAGAGAGAGAGAGAGAGAGAGAGAGAGCCTTGGAATTAACAGTGATTATCGGTGTTGAGGTTATAGCCGGCTATCGGTGACATAAGATGGTGATAAGAGGAAGGAACAAATAAAGATCTATCACTAGTTGGGTTATGAGGACGTAACAGTTGTCTTAAGAGGGGTAGGATGTCGCACTGCGGTTATGGAAGCTTTGAGTTTTAATTATAGAACGAAACATGGACTGGTGGTTTATGTTGTTAAAGGTATTGGTTTATACTCGTGGAGTTATATGTTTTAAATGAATGGATATAGAGTAATGTTATAGCTATGTATGATTGCGATAGTGTTAACGGACTTGGTTAGTGACGATTATGAGTGTGAGCGAATGATTGGCTATCACACACCTAACAACCCTTCGGTACAACAAATTAATGTAGTATTTTTAGGGGTCGAATCCACAAAGAAGCTCGGTTGTTCTATTAAAATGCTATGAATAGTTTTACTATCTAGTCGATTTAGCAATTTGTTGGTTGATGTAAATAAGATGTAAACGATAATAATAAAAACATCTAGGGAAGTCGGTTCAACATGTAAGAATTGTGAATGCATATGACTAATATGATATAATAAAACATTGTTCATTGCTAAGGGTTTAGACACCCGTCTCTCGACATATAAATACAATAGTCCAATTAATCTCTCAGTATGATTAGGTTACTCTATTAACAACATGCAAATGTTCTACTTCAAATCACGTGCCTCTCGACTTTAGGACGAGCAATTTAACCAACGATTAATTACGCGTTTTAGTCATCGATTAATATGAACAAAGGTGAGCATGTGCTAGAAACATATGAACAACATTTTATATTTACCAATTATGTCATAGTGCAAACACTTCTTATTACATGTCTCCCCTAGTCCCTAGACTTAGAGAAATTAGCTACTCATATTAAGATTAAAACTATTAGACAATAATGTAAATGACATAATGAAAATGCAATAATAAAATAAGGAGAGAAATACAATACCAATGGAAGAAATAAGACTTGAAAGGAAGACCATGAACCCAAAGGAAAACTTGAATTAACTTGATTAGAAATGTTTAACTATTGAATGATTAACTAACTATGAGAATTACAAGATTATATAAGAACTTTTGTGTAAACTAAATTAAGGGAAATGACAAGATAAAGGTAAGAATAAGCTAAGAAAAGATGTCAAAGAGATGCCTTAAAAGTCGTATAACACCTCCCATTTATAGTAGAATAGGAGGTGAAACGTAAACGAGGGTTAAAGAGCAATAGCCGCCTAGAACGAGCTCGTCCCGATCGGGACAAGGTGATCCTGATTGGGGCCGTGACATTCCATGAATTTGTGTTAATTCTCTTGTTAAATGCTCATGGAATCCGATGGTTATCAATAAGTGGCCTCTTAATCACCCGGTAATTGTCTTTATTCCTTGCATTATCTCCCCATATGGAATCCTTTGCTCCTTAATTTACCTTTGACAAAATGTAATATGGATTTGACTTTACTTTTGTAAAATGTTGTAATTGTTGGTCCATCCATAGTATTAATGCCAATCTCCATACTTAGTCCATTTCTCATGCTCATGCTTAGTCTTGATCTTCTAGTGTGACAATTTAGCTCAACTTGTAGTCATTTTAGCTCATTAAGCTAAGTTCACCTACAAAACATGTCAATACACAAAATACACTAGAGACACTAATATTAGCTCAAAACACTAAGATAAGTGCAAATTATAATGTAAACTAGAGCTAACATAGGGGGATAAAATATACAAATTAGGCACTTATCAAACTCCCCCAAGCTAAGTCCTTGCTTGTCCTCAAGCAAGATCATCCCTTACATGCAATCCCAAATGACTACTAAGCATATGACTCTCATCCCTAAACAACATGGGCATAAGGAAAAGCAAAACATAGATTAGATTTACATGGCGGTGTAGCATGGATGACTTCAAGTAGACTTTTCGGCTCTTGCATGATCATGTGACTTTTGGACTCTCGCGGTACACTCATAACTCAAATGTGTTCTAAGGACAATTTTTGTGAATAAACACTCAACTATCCTCAACTTATAAACATGTGCCCGCAATCTAATATGGTAAACATTCAATCACAAGCCAAACAATCAAATGCAAAGCAAATAATAAAGCCAAAAGGGTTAAAAGAAGGCCTTATGTGACATAGGTAATAAGGGGGACAAATAATTATGGATTTGTGGAGTTATTAGCCAAGCTAGCAACAAAAACCATAGAAATGCTCATATTCTAATCCCAAACTCCCAATGTAGAAGATTAACTCCTTGCAATACAAAACTTTAAGATACTTCTCCAAGATATGATGATAATAATATGAGAAATTCTTACTCTTCTTCTTTTTTCAAGCAATCAAACATATATATTTCAATTCTTACCATTTGCTTTTTCACACTTTCTTTTTCATTCTTTTCATTTTTTTCATTTTTGTGTGATTTTTCCCTTTCTTTCTTTGCTTCATTTTGACTTTCATTCATGACATTCACAATGATGTATATAAACTTTGATATTCATCCCAATTAGAGCTTCCCACATAACATAGCTACTAGCTTGACAAAGGTAGGCAAGTTTATATGTAGCTTAAGGATATTAAGATCATAAAGGGGGACAAAAAGAGGGCAAATATATCAATGTGAAATTGGCGTCAAATATGCAATGAAATCATGAAAGTAATGCTCAAAATAATTGAATAGAGAACCATACTTGTGCGTTTTGATGAAACACACATCATAAGGAGACCTACCACTCACCTAAGAGAGACCGGATATGGTTGTATCGGTCTTTAAGGAGGCTCTACCTTACCATTTGTAGCTCGCCACAAGCCTATTAAGTCCAAGATTCGTCATCCACCTACTATGTCAAGACATCCCCATGTTTGCATAATCCCGTCAAAATCAATAGAGTCAAAGCTATTAGACACACAAAGGGATAAAAAATAGGGTAATAGTAGGACAAACAAAGAATTGAGCAAGAGTTTTACACAAAATTTCAAAAATATCTCAAAAATTCTCATAATTCTACCTAAATGCAACTAACTATATGCAAATGCATTTCTCCCCCAAGCTAAACATCACATTGTCCTCAATGTGTCAATAAATAGTGATTTAAAACCATAAAAATGGCTCAAATATAAGGGCAAGAGGCATGTTTAATGGGTTGCAAAAAATCTACACTAATATGCAAAGCAATAACATACATTTTAAACTAGCGAGACTCCCCCAAGCAAGCATAGACATGGGGGTGCAAAATGGTATGATTTTAGTGTGTTGAGGTGTTTGGAAAGGAAGAAAAATAGAGAAGAAGGAAGGAGAAGCAAACCCGACAAGTATTGTTACCAATACTCGTGACAAATGACACAAAGGGAGCTAGAACACTACGGTCCCGATCGGGACTGGCCATCCCGATCGGGATTGACTCGTTCTTCGCATTTTGACTTTCCTCCGCGTTTGATAATTAGCTCCTGAAATTATTTGGTTGCGTCCCCGAATGGGATTGCAACTTGGGACCACGTGCTATTATCAACTAGACCTTCTTGTTTTCTTCCAACACCTACAAACACAACTCAAAACCATTAGCTAGTTTAAAAATTTTATTACTACAACTAAGAAAGCAATAAAGTGCGGAAATTGAAAAGCATAAATAAATTAAGATCGGGTTGCCTCCCGAGAAGCGCTGGTTTAACGTCCCGCACGACGCAAATGGTGAGAATGATCAATCCTTGTCATTTGACCGACTACTCTCCAAGAGTTTCCCCATTTGCGCCGCCATTCTCTTCATCCAAAGACACCGCCTCCTAGCACGCCTCATCCCATCCTTTTTAGTACCCTCCATGGAGTCCTCTATAGGATCATCATCAAAGTGCTCCTTATCATCTACTTTTCCCTTGCCTTCCATAGCATCTTCACCTACAAGAATAGAATCAACCATATCTACCTCCAAAGGACTTGTTAGTAGAGATTGAGTCATAGAAGGAGCAATAATAGAGTCCAAAGTGTTAGTTAAATAACAAGACTCTTGTGACATGGGGCTCCTAAAAGTATTGTTCTTGCTAAAGGTGATCCGGCATCCCCTACCTCCAATGTTAACTTCCCATTTTTCACATCTATTACCGCTCCCGCGGTGTTTAGAAATGGTCTACCCAAAATAATTGGGATGTGAGAGTCCTCAGGTATGTTGAGAATAAGAAAGTCAACCGGTATGAAAAACTTACCAACCTTGACGGGCACATCCTCTAGCATTCGTAAAGGTTGTTGCATTGAACGGTCCGCCATTTGTAGGGTGATATAGGTGCTTTTTAGAGCACCCATTTTAAGCTTTTCACATAGAGATAGGGGCATGACACTTACACTAGCACCTAGGTCGCAAAGGGCCTTATCAATTGGGTATGTGCCTATAATGCAAGGTATAGAATAACTACCGGGATCTTGAAGTTTAGGAGGAGACTTACATTGCAAGAGTGTACTACACTCACCGGCGAAAGCTACGGTCTCAAAATCATCAAAGACCGCTTCTTAGTAAGAACCTCCTTCATAAACTTTGAGTAGGATGGGACTTGCTTGATCAAGTCTATGAACGGGACATTGACTTGTAATTGCTCAATAATCTCCATGAACTTACCCATCCGGCTCTCCCTATACTTTGGTAGGCGTTGAGGAAATGGCACTTGATCTTTAAAACGAGCACCGGGCTCCTTCACCTTTGATGTGGGAATTTTCTCTTTGACTACCCTTATAGGAATTGGCTCTTCACTAGCCTCCTTAACAACATGTCCTCCCCCAAGCTTGCTCCTTTGACTCCCCTCATCATCATCCAAAGTCATGGATGGCTCCTCACAACTCTCATCACTACTCACATGAATAGCATTTATCGTGGCATGAGTTGGGTTTCCTAGAGGTGGTAATCGGCTCACTATTTGAGAAATGGAAGTTGACAATTGAGCCATTTGAGTCTCAAGATTTTTGATTGAGGCTTTGGTAGATTGCTCACTTGTTGTAATTTGCTTTATGAGGTCTAATTGAGCTTGACCAATTAGAGCTACCGTGGCTTCAAGATTGCCAACCCCTTGATCCCCATGTGGTTGTTGGAAGTTTTGTCGGGAATTTTGGGGTGGCATTTGTTGTTGGTGGACATAACCTTGTTGGGGGGGCAATTTTATGTGGTGGGATGTAGTTATTGTTGATAGGAGGATAAGTGTTGGAGAAATTACCGTTTTGATGAGCATTTTGCTTATAAGTTTGATAAGCACACACTTCCATAGGAGGTGCTCTACACATTGCCGCTCCATGACCCGCTCCTCCACAAGCGTCACAAACCATGACTTGGCTAGTGGTGGACATGGTTTCTTTAGCCTTCAATTGTTGCTCAAGCATAGCAACTCTAGCCATTAAAGCGTCATTGGAGGGATTTTGACTACCTTGGGAGGGAACACTCCTCGAATTAACATATTGAGCATCGTGGATCGCCATGGACTCAATAGTAGGATGAGCAAGATCGGTGTCAATTTGA
>JAGPOY010006680.1:0-10157 GCA_018983105.1 Silene uniflora | reverse complement strand
ATGAAATAATAAAATCATGCTAAAAAGATAAAAATAGCCAACCATGATCGGAATAATCGGATTTGGTCAAGCTTGGCTCGAACAAGGTTGAGATCCGTTTGATTGAGCTCGAACCTGAACCGAGCTTTGACCAAACCAAATTCCAAGGGCTCTGTAAGCCGGAACAGATCATTTACAACTTTACGCATGTGAGCGAAATAATGTAAGAATTACATTATGAAAGTAGTCTATTTTGGACTTAAAGAGTGAGAATTTTGCCAAATGATAAGATTAGTTCTCATGGGTGTTGTTTAGTTGCTTTGTCTAACCATTTAGATATGTGGGCTCGAGTATATCATCTCAAACTTGGTTTTGGCTAATAAACTAAAGGGATGTAAGGATGTTGGCCTGTTGCTATAAAGCGTGAGTTTGTAACTTTTTATTCCCATCTCTTTGCAATCAGATATATCTAACATTATTCCCAGTCTATGATCTGTGCGAGTGCAATTCAACGCTTCTGTTGGTGCTAAATGTGTGCATCTAATTTTCTTTTTTCGTGCCCAACAGTTTCTCGTATCGCTCTGGTGAAGCCCGAGAAGGCTCGAGGTGTGGAGGATGTTATAATAAGGGCTGCTCAGAGTGGACAAATAGCCGAAAAGGTCAGGCTCAACTCCTTTTCCAGCAAACCATTTTTACAAAACAACACGTGAGACCAGCCATGTAACCCTATACAGTGAGTAATATTAGATATTCACGAATATTTGGGTTGGTCTCATATTAAGATTCTCTTACTGCTCTTACCGATAAAGTGAGGAATATAGAAGGATTTTGAGTTAGTGTCACAGAAGAGTATAAGACTCCCCCATACGAGACTCGAGATGGTTTAGTTGCTTATTGTATAGCAAAATTAGCCAACTGAGGTTCGATTATGCTCAACTAACCTACAGGTTACAGAGGAGAGATTAATAACATTGTTGGAGCAAATCAATACTCAGACCACCAAGCAAACCAAAATAACTGTGAGTTTTGTGATTTCTCTTAACCATCAGCAAGTTCATGAGCAATTGGAAATCTAAAATCGTTAAATGTGTTTCTTTTGTTTGCTGACTCCTTATTTGCTGATAATTATTCAGATCCAGAGGCGTCGCAGTGTCCTAGAAGACGATGATTAGGTGCAACGGACTGTTCACCACTGGGGTTGAAAGAAACTGCTTATTGTCTAAAACAGTTGGTTTTCGTGTCAGTCGAACCAAAGTAGACTTTTGTGTGTATAAATTATCGTTGCTGATGAAGCTAACGAAGCTAAGGACAATTTTTCTTTGCGACTAGAGAGTTTGATGTTGTTGGGACATCATAGCCTTGTACCATTTTGCAAAGTTTCTTATCGTTAATTTTGCGCACATCTCCAATGGCTTCTCATATGGCTCGAAGGGTAGTACCTCTTCTCAAGTGATTGTCGAAACCCCTCTCAGTCTTTGGTGCTCCCTCTGTTCTGGCTGGTTGAATACAGTTTCCAGTTTAGATTGTATACTTCTTGGTACGGTAAAATTAAATGTAGTGTTACAAATTTCTCCTTGGCTTAATGCTAGTCTCCCTAACCCGACTTCTCTTTCCATATCCCATAACCACGCCCGACTTAACCAAACCCTTTACTGTTAGCAACCCTTGACAGTGCCTCTTCATCTCTATTTACTTGTGAGTTACAACTGTTGCAATTGCTTTGCCCTCTCACATTAGCCTATAATTGCATCACTATTTTCTCCATCCTCTTGATGAGAGATGAAGAGTAAGCCGGGGGAAAGATAGCGTCAAGAGATTGAGAAGTGAGGAAGGCAAGTAGAGGTCTATGGCGTCTATAGACGGACCAGTTTCGGTCTCTTCTCCCCAACCACCAACTACTGTATTTCGGTCAACTCACCATTTTCGGCACGTTCACACGGAGTACATCTCGGGCGTGACTTCATTATGATTGTGGAAACAAAATCTATGGAACAACCTTGGAAATGATTTTAGAGTATGATTTCCCTGCCAAGAAAAGGCAATTAAAGTCTATGAAGAGGGAGCTTGCAAACAGAGTCCGGGTTTTATCGACTCTGGTCTGGTGGTGGGTTCGGGTGGGTTAAGCTCTCTTATCATTTACCATTTTTTTTATTAACCAATACATTTATGTATATATAGTACTCCATCTGTTCCGTTGAGTTCATTTTAGGATATTATACATGAATTTAAAAAATCGTTAAATATAATAATTACCGCTTAAGCAAGTATTAGGGGTGTAAATGAGTTGAGTTGATACTAAGACCATATTCATATACGAGTATATTAAAATTGTACCTGAGATCGTGAAATCAATTTTGGATATGGGTTTATACAATTTTCTTAAGCACTTTTCCCTTCGAGCGTGATTAGGGTGTACTAACCGAGTTGATCTAGGTTCGAACTTTAATAGACTTGATATTGACTTAGATTTAAGCGCATCCTCGACTCATAGCTTATCAAGTTTTAAAAATTGAAGTTCGATGAAAAATAAATATTTTTTGTATTCAGTCGTATTCATCTATATACATGATTTTTTTTATTTATGCATGAAATTTTTTAGTTAGATAGAGAGAAACAAATAAAATGAGAAAATAATTTGGTGTTTTAAAACCCCTCATAAAACGATACATACTCCGTATGTAACATGTAAATAGCCGTAGATTTGGCAAACGGATCAATCGGACCGGATTTTGGTCGGGTAAATTCGGGTCCGTAAACTTCAGGTCAGGTCGAGTCATTTTGGGTCAGCTATTATCAAGTAATTTGTGGGTAATAATCAGTTTGTAACAATAAAACATTTGGGTTGGGTTATACGGGCTCGGGTCTTGAGTTTGCGTGTCGGGTCGGTTCAATTTTGGCAGGTCTATAAGTAGTATGGGTGTTAATGAGACGAGACAGCTCGCGAGCTACTCAAGATCGGCTCGAGAGCATAACGAGTCAAGCCGAGCAAAGGCTGGCTCGACTCGAAAAGCTCGCGAGCGGCTCGAATTTGTGTGATTACATAAGATATTGCTCATATTTGTGGGATCGAGTTTGGCTCGAGCTCGCGTTAAAGCTCGCAAGCTTTATAACGAGCACTTTTTTTTCAAGTTCGGGAAAGCTCAAGATCGGCTCGAGCTCGGGTTTTTGTTTTTGAGCACAAGCCGAGCAAGGCCAAGCTCGGACTCGGCTCGGTTCGTTAACACCCCTAATAAGTAGGCATGAGTCATGACCTAAAAGAATTTCCGGATCAACTCACTCAAATCGGGTCAATTTACCGGGTTTAGCCTATAAAACGGAGCAAAGGGACTAGAGGAAGAGGAGCAAGAGACATGACCTAATAACGCCTTTCGAATAAGTTGGTGGACTAAAAATGCAGAAAGGCCCAAATAAAAACCCTAATCTATAAATATAAACCCCCTTCCACCCCCAACTCCCTCTCTCACTGAGGTAAGTCCCATTCATTTCTAGGGTTTCCACTTCTCTCACCTCCGCCGCACGCAGAAATGGGTAATTAATTCCTCTTTCTTCTAATTTCTGGGAAATTGATTGATTTTATTCAACATTGTTCATCCCTAATTTGATTTGATTTAAAAATGTGCAGCAAGAATCAAAGTTCATGAACTTAGGGAAAAATCAAAGCCTGATTTATTGGCGCAACTCAAGGATCTTAAGGCCGAATTAGCTCTTCTTCGTGTTGCTAAGGTCACTGGTGGTGCTCCTAACAAGCTTTCCAAGATGTAATTTACTTTTATTCCTTTCTTAATTATATTATCAATCACGATTATTATGATGATTAGGAATGTCTTTTTTGTTTAGGGTTTAGATTAATCGTATCATTATGATGAATCACGATAATGGTGTTTAGTAAGTTGTTTCTGGTTCTGGGTTTAGATTAATTGTATCATTTTGATGAATAATCTCGGTATTGAGGATTACTAAGGTGTTTAGGGTTAGGGTTTGGTTTAGTTGTATCGCAATGATGATTAATTCCGGGACTGAGGATTAGTAAGATGTGCTTGGTTTAGGATTTAAATTAATTGTATTGATTAATACCACAATGGAGATTAGGAAGATGTTTTGGTTTTAGGATGATGATTAATACTGCAATGGTGATTAGTAAGATGTTTTGGTTTTAGGAGGGTGATTAATACCGCAATGGTGATTAGTAAGATGTTTTGGTTTTAGGATGATGATTAATACCGCAATGGTGATTAGTACGAGTAAGATGTTTTGGTTTTAGGATGATGATTAATATCGGAATGGTGATTAGTAAGATGATTTTGGTTTAGGATGACCATTTATATGGTAATAATGGTTATTATGATGTTTTGTTTGGGAGTTAGTCTGATTGTGTTGTATGTTTTTTTGATATTGATATGATATTCACTTGTTATAGTGACAATAATGCTGATTAGTGAATGTTTATTAGTAGTGCTTATAATTTGGGTTTTTAAAAAAGTAGTGATGATGGCAATAATGCTGATTAGTGAGGGTGTTTCGGTAATGGTATACTGTAATTTTATATGGTTTTGTAGTTAGCAGGTATGATTCCATCCATGGTACTGACGATAATGGTTATTAGGGAATGTTTTCCAATCAAGCATTTGTTTAATTTTTTCACACTGTTTTTGATTAGTTTCTACATTGTTTGCTTATTTGCTTTGATGAAATTTTATAACAGTAAGGTGGTAAGATTGGGGATTGCACAAGTCTTGACAGTGATATCTCAAAAGCAGAAGGCAGCATTGAGGGAGGCTTACAAGAACAAGAAGTATTTGCCCCTTGACCTCCGTCCCAAGAAAACCCGTGCCATTCGCCGTCGTCTCACCAAGCACCAGGTCATTAATTTTATCATCTTTTATGTCCTATTTATGTTGATTTATCTGCATTTTTATTTGGTCCTTGGTTTGCATTTGTGTGGCTTAGGATAGATATTTTAACAGCTTCTATTTCTTTGTATGATATTTCTCTTAGGAAGGTAATTTTAAATTTGTAGATTTTCAATTTGAGTAATTAATCTTCCCCGTGTGTCTTTACGTGCTAGAAGTATTTTCAATTTAAATTAGAGTGCAAAGTGGCCGTGATTGTACAATATTCCTCGTACTGAAATGCCATCATGGTATTAGCATGACAGACTACTTATACACCCATAGAATATGAGCCTATTGCACTCTTTTCTTTTTCTCTCTGTTGAATGTTACTGGTGCTAGATTTTGAATTTTGAATTTGTGCTTTATTTTGAAGGTTTTATCGTTATGGATTTTTGTTTTTTTATTCTTAACGATACTGTTATAGTATTTTTCATTGGCACTAGTTCGCTAAAGTTGGTACTTTATATTGGAATGGTTTCATGCCCTAACATAAGAGTGGTTGTTTACCAAGTGAAAGTTAAAGTGAGATGCAAAATGGCTATGATTATACAAAATTCCTCGTACTGAAAATATCTTCATGGTATTAGTATGACAGACTCCTATACACCCATAGAATATGAGCCTATTGCACTCTTTCTTTTCTTTCTGCTAGAGTTGGTTATTTTTATGGCTATGAAGTCCATGCTCTAATATAATTGTGGTTGTTTACCAAGTGAACCTATTAAGTGAGATGCAAGTTGGCTATGATTATACAAAATTCCTCGTACTGAAATATCTTTATGGTATTAGTATGACAGACTCCTATACACCCATAGAATATGAGCCTATTGCTGCCAATAAAAATATTGTTTTTTTAACTTGTTTTTTTTTCGTTATTTTACTATTTAAATTTTTGAAAAATGTTGAGGAGCTTTATTATCTGTTTTGGATGCTTGAGCTCTTTACTTTTTTTTTTTTCGGTGTTTAATTATCGAGTTGCAAAGTTGTAGCGTGCTTGTTTCTGTTTTTTTATGTGTAGATTGGTTAGAGATTTATGTATTTTGTGGTGCAATGTGGCTGTGATTATACAAAATTCATTGTATTTTAATGCCTTTATGGTATTAGTATGACAGACTCTTGACTAACCCATGTGTATGAGCGTTTCGCACTAAAAATACAAGTTTCTTTGGCTTGGCTTGACAGACAGTCCACTTTATTTGTGGTGTCCAATTTTCAAGTTGCGAAGTTGTGTGCCTGTTATGTTTGTTTTATGTGTATTGCCTTAACACGTGTAGATTGGTTAGAGATTATGTATTTTAGGGTGCAATGTTGCGGTGATTATACCGATTCGTTGCATTGAAATGCCTTCATGGTATTGTTATATGACAGACTCTTGAGTCTAGAGTCTAGACTAACCCATATGTTGGTATATTTCGCACCGAAAAATACAATTTTTTTTGGCTTTCCTGAAATTTATTCTCGTGTTAGCATGAAGATTTGTTGTTAATTGGTCAGAGATTATGTTGAGTTCATATAGGGTGCATGGTGGCTTTGATTACACAAATTTCACGTATTGAAATGCCCTCATGGTATTAGTATGACAGACTCTACGCTAACCCATGTGTATGAGCCTATTGCACCCATACATACTTGTTTTTGTTTTACTTTGCTGAAGGTTCAGGTTATTTATAGTGTGTTTTGAACGACGTTTGAGGTTGTCGTCACGGATTTTATTAATTATGCTCCCCTATGCTATATGATTCCTTATTTTTTTTCAGTTGCCTAACACCAATGATTTGCTGTTTCTTAGTCCTTTGGAACGCTACTTCAAAACCGAGTTTTCATGTGTTGAATTTTTTTTCCTTGTACGCAATGATATTGTATTATCGTAGTGACTAAATCTGTTTATTTCTCTATTTAGGCATCATTGAAGACCGAGAGGGAGAAGAAAAAGGAGATGTACTTTCCCATGAGGAAGTATGCCATCAGGGTGTAGGGTAGATTAAGTTTGAATGTGTAGAATATTTGGTACATTTCAAGTTTCTACACTGTTTCGAACTGTTGTCAGTAGCAAGTTTAGCAGCAGCCTTTTTTCAACTGAGTTTTTATCCTATGGTATTCATCAGTTTATCATCAACCAATGTGACATGTAAACTTATTTTGTTGAAACAAGTTTTGTGTTAAAATTTGAGACCTAATCTTCTTGTCAGTAATTCAGGCTTTGCTAAATTGTGTTCTTTGTTGCCTTTGACGCATCGGCTGGCCTGTAGAAAATTTTAATGTTACATGCGATGTTCTATCGCCAATCGTTGCAGGAAAACGATATTTTGTATTTTGTTCTCTATTGTCAAGGTGTTTAGTATTCTAGCCTAAAAATTAAGTCTCAATAAATAGAAAGGCTTAAGTTTTCAAGCTATTAGTAAACTGACCATGTCAAGTTGGTTTTAAAAATGCTTGATAGTTGCGTGTTTCATGTCGCGATGAGATCATTTGACCATTTGTTATTTGAAAATGTATATGTTCTTGTAATTCAACGGAAGTATACTGTTGTGCAAATCGGACTCGTTTTTCCAGTAAGAGCCTGTATTTGTGATGTATATGATGCTATGCTAACAAGTGTGTTTATTTATAGTCATTATCTAGAGAATAATTCTTTGCAGACTCTTGCATTGCATGCATGCAATGCTTGTATTGTTTTTCTCCTAAGTTACGCACTTAATAAAGTCTTTCACCAAATAAGGTGTCTTTTTCTTTAAATAGCCTTTTAGTCGAGTTTAAATGACACCCTCATTTTTTCTCCTCAACGTTCTCTGCCACCTACGACACCAATACACCTTTTGCCTCGTCCAAATTGCCTGCAGCCAGCTCCTTCCTTGGTCCATTCCATGCAGCTACAGCCACACGGGCCTGATCCTTATTGTTGGAGCTTGTCTTGAAATTTTCTTAATAAAAAGAAAATTCTGCAAATGCTTTTTCTCTAACTGATTCTACTTAAAAATTTCAGTGTTATTTTGCGAATATTATTTGTGAGTAGTCAGTTTCCAAGTTCCAACTATCATTAATCGATAGGGATTTAGCTCCTCTCTAAAGTTACTACGAGTACGTGTAACACATACAAAAAGACATTACACAACAAGACCAAATATTTTTCGACATGAAGTAAGACTCCGTTTGGCACGCCACGCCACTTCAGGTACATTTGACCAAAATTTCAGCTATCTGAGAGCTCTTGATTTTCAGCTACCTTATCAGTTACCTTTTCATATTTCAGTTAACTTTTCAATTTTCAGCTACCTCTTCAGGTTTCAGCTACTTTCAGTTAGTTTTGCCAAACAGAGCCTAAATTTTTTTATCACACATAAATAGTATTCGACCGTTCACAAGTTTGATGAAAATGCCCGTCACAAAGTCACAACCGAAAATTTGTGAAGAATCTATTATAGTGGATGACTGGATGAAATAAACAAAGGCCCTTAAGTCACATGAAAATTTTGGCTGCACCTGACAACCAGTGATGAAAACTGAACATGAACCTGTGACACTGACCAATAATAATCAGTAATCACAACATTTATACCCAAATAAACTGTTTAAACAATAACAATGTCACTTATTTTAGTAATCACCATTCAATCATTCATCACCCCTCTCACCATTCTTCACTCTTTTTCTTCATTTACAACCCCCTTTCTTCTTTTACACCCTTTCTTTTCTTCTTCATTTATTTATTTCCATTTCTTTTTCTGTGCATTTATTTCATTCATACCCGTTCATTTAATTTCACCAATTCCCAAGTACACCGCTTCATTATTATTATTTTTACTATAAATTTTATATTTTTGATATTTATTACCATTATTAATTGATTCGCCTGATTCTGTTTTAATTTCACTCTTTTTTAGCCGCGTTTTAATCATTTATTTTTATTATTGTTGCACCTCTCGGTTATCTTGTTCATGGGTTTCTAATAAAAACGAAAGAAAAATCGTTTCTTTTGGTAAAAATCTCACCTTTTGAAGGTAATTATTGTTTTTTTTACTTTTTTGGTGAATTTTTTTGTTATGTTTTGGTTGCTTTAGAGGTGTACTTTAATGGGTCCTTTCTGGAATTTTGTTTCAGGTAATCAATTGATCAATCAATCAACCAATCATTCGTCTTTTCGAAGCGTTTCTTCTAGGGCAAATTGATTCAAAGGTATGATTTTGTTGTATTTTTTTCATTAAGAATTGTATGCATGTTTAAAAAATTGAGTATTTCACATGGGTTTGTACGGTTGCGGAGTCAGGATTTGAACTTAGCAGGGGCGAAGGATACTAGTTAACAAAGACTCGGAAAAAGTTCGAAAATTTTGTTCTCCCTCGTCCCTGTTAGCCCTCCCCTAGCTCCACCACTGGGGTTCGTAAATTAATTGATTAAATGTTGTTGATTCTCTTATTTTTATGGATTTTACAGGGAAAAAACGTTTAATTGAAGTGGGAAAGCTTGAAGAAACTTGTTTTAATGGCGCCAAACTTGAAACCCCATTAAAATCATTGATAGTAGTAGTTTGATGAATTATTTAGATGGAAAAAGAACCACTTTTGCCATTATTAAGAAACCAACATCTTCAAGTAACCCCACCACCACCTTTAACTTTATCAGCACTTCCTGAAAATGAAGAGATTTCTGTTTCATTAACCCCTTCCGCGTTCAAAGACCGGCTTATCTTCGGCCCTGTGGAACACCATCCGTCGTCTTCTACTAATCTTTTGGATGCCCTTTCTCTTTCAACTTCTTCTCCGAAACCCTCGTCACCCTTTCATAATGCTCAGAGTTGTGGTTATGGTGTTCAGAATGGGGAGTATAGTGTTTTTGATGATAGTAGTAGTGTGCCGTTTATTGTGGAGCAACCTCAGCCACAACATCAGCAGCAGTGGTTGGTTGATCCGAATTATAAATGGAGGAAAACAAATTTACATAGGTCCAGAACTGCGCCTGCTATGGCTGTGATTAATGATGTTGGTTTTAAGAAGGTGTTGGACAAGCCTGAACCTACTTCGAAAGCGATAATTAGGCAGGCGTTTTTGCTGCTTTTGGTTTATTTGTCGTTTGGGATTCTTATATATTGGTTTAATAGGCATAACTTTAATGTGAGGGAAACTCATCCTGTTGTCGATGCTTTGTATTTCTGCATTGTGACTATGTGCACTATCGGTTATGGGGATATTACGCCGAATTCGACCATTACCAAGGTGTTCTCCATTTTGTTCGTTTTGGTTGGATTTGGATTTATTGATATTCTACTTAGTGGGATGGTTAGTTATGTGC